>JAODAL010007231.1:0-126944 GCA_025379985.1 Phyllomedusa bahiana
ACGTGTTTCAGGGGGCAGCCAAATCTAGGGTGACATGTGGGGTGTCCTAGAACGGGGAGACATGTTTTGCAGAAAAAATTGGAAATCCTGATTTTTCAATTTTGCGCAAAATGCTTGCCGCTGTTATTGTGCATTAAGATGGCGAATTACGCATCAAATGTCAGTTTGCATTTTTTGCCTTTCTAATGCATAGTAACTGTCTGGAATTAATTTTAATGAAACACCCGTCTCAGTTCAAATTTGAATTACACCCCTTATAAAATGTCCTTGAGGGTGTACATCTAAAATGGGGTCACTTTAGTGGTAGTTTTTTAATAATTTTTTTTTCACATCACAGCATGAACAATTGACAGGACCATGTTGTGATTTCAGCAAACTAGGCCTTTCATGCGCATAGTTGCTATGTTCTCTCCATGGGCGGTGTTTTCAGGGGGCCTCCAAATTCAAGGGTGACAGGGTGGGGGTGTCCCTCAGAATGGGAGACCAAGGCAGAAAAATTGGAAATCTGATATTTCAATTTTTGCGCAAGGCTTCCGCTGTTATTGAGCAGTAAGATGCGAATTAACGCATAAATGTCGTTGGCATTTTTTGCCTTTCTAAAGCATAAGTAATGTCTGTGAATTAAATTTATGAACACCCGTCCTTTTCAAAATTATTGTAATTACACCCCTTGAAGATGTTCCTTGTGATGGGTGTACATTCTAAAATGGGTGCACTTTAGGTGTTTTATAATTTTTGTTCACCTCACCAGCATGTACAATTGTCAGGACAGCTGTGTATTTCAGCAAACTAGGCGCTGTCATGCGCATATTTTGCTATGTTCTCTCCATGGCGTGTTTTCAAGGGGGGCAAGCCAATTCTAGGGTGACAATGTGTGTTTGTCCCTAGAATGGGGAGACATGGCAAAAAATTTTGGAAATCCTGATTTTCAAATTGCGCAAGGCTTGCCGCTGTTTATTTGTGAGCAGTAAGATGTCGAATTACGCATAAATGTCAGTTTGAATTTTTTTGCCTTTCTAATGCCATAGTAATGTCTGTGAATTAAATTTAATGAAACACCCGTCCTGTTCGAAAATTTGAATTACAACCCCTTGAAATGTTCTTGAGGGTGTATCTTCTAAAATGGGGTGACGTTAGGGTATTTCATAATTTTTTTTTCACATCACAGCATGTACAATGTCAGGACAATGTTGTGTATATCAGCAAACTAGGCCAGTCATGGCGCATAGTTGCTAATGTTCTCTCCATGGCGTGTTTTCAGGGGGCAGCCAAATTTCTAGGGTGACATGTGGGGTGTCACTAGAACGGGGAGACATGGCAGAAAAATTGGAAATCTGATTTTTCAATTTTGCGCAAGGCTTGCCGCTGTTATGAGCAGTAAGATGGCGAATTACGCATAAATGTCATTTGTCATTCTGTTTTGCTCTTTCTAATGCATAGTAATGTCTGTAAAATTAATTTATGAAACACCCGTCTTTCATAATTTGAATACACCCCTTAAAATGTTCCTTGAGGGGTGTACATTCTAAAATGGGTCACTATTAGGGTGTTTTATATTTTTGTTCACATCACAGCATGTTACAATGTCAGGACATGTTGAGTATTTCAGCAACTATGCCTGTCCATGCCGAATAGTTGGCTATGTTCTCTCCATGGCGTGTTTCAGGGGCAGCCAAAATTCTAGGGTGACATGTGGGTGTCCTAGAACGGGGAGACATGGCAGAAAAATTGGAAATCTTATTTTTCAATTTTGCGCAAAGGCTTGCCGCTGTTATTGTGCAGTTAAGTATGGCGAATTATACGCATAAATGTCAGTTTGCATTTTTTGCCTTTCTAATTCATATTAATGTCTGTTAATTAATTTTATAAACACCCCGTCTGTCAAAATTTGAATTACACCCCTTATAATGTTTCCTTGAGGGGTGTACATTCTAAAATGGGTCACTTTAGGGTGTATTATATTTTTGTTCACATCACCAGCACTTTACAATTGTCAGACATTTGTGTATTTCAGCAAACTAGGCCTGTTCATGATGCGCATCAGTTGCTTATGTTCCTCTCCAAGGCGTGTTTCAGGGGCAGCCAAATTCTAGGGTGAATCATGTGGGTGTCCCTAGAATGGGGAGACGATGGCAGAAAAATTTGGGAAACCTGATTTTCCATTTTGCGCAAAGGCTTGCCGCTGTTATTGTCAGTAAGATTGCGAATTACGGCATAAATGTCAGTTTTGCATTTTTGCCTTTCTAATGCCATAGTAATGTCTGTGAATTAATTTTTATGAAACACCCGTCCTGCTTTCAAAATTTGAATTACACCCTTAAAATGTTGCCTTGAGGGGTGTACAATTCTAAAATGGGGTCACTTTAGGTGTTTTTATAATATTTGCTCACATCACAGCATGTACAATTGGTCAGGAAAATGTTTTGTGTATTTCAGCAAACTAGGCCTGTCATCGCGCATAGTTTTCTAGTTCTCCTCCATTGCGTGTTTCATGGGGTAGCCAAATTCTAGGTGACATGGTGGTGTCCCTAGAACGGGGAGACATGGCAGAAAAATTGGAATCTGATTTTTCAATTTTGGCGCAAGCTGCCGCTGATATTGTGCAGTAAGATGGCGATTACGCATAAATGTCAGTTGCATTTTTTTCCTTTCTAATTGCATAGTATATGTCTGTGAATTAATTTTAAGAAACACCCGGTCTGTTTCAAAATTTTGAATACACCCCTTAAAAATGTTCACTATGGGTGTAACGTTCTAAAATGGGGTCACTTTTTGGGTGTTTTATAATTTTTGTTCACAACACAGCATGTACAATTGGTCAGGACATGCTGTGTAATTCAGCAAACTAGCCTGTCATGCGCATATTTTTGCTATGTTCCTCCATTGGCGTGTTTTCAGGGGGCAGCCAAATCTAGGGTGACATGTGGGGTGACCCTGAGAACTGTTGAGACATTGCGAGAAAAATTGGGAATCTGATTTTTCAAATTTTGCGCCGCAAGGCTGTGCCCGCTGTTTATTATTAAAAGAAATGTATAAAATACAGGATAATTGTGATTTTCACCCTATATACCTCTAAATGCATTATCTATAAAAAATCATCTCTAGGGGTCCAAATGCACCACTATACCCTAGATAAATTCATTGAGGTGTGTAGTTTTCCAGAAAAATGGGTCAGTTTTTGGGCATTTTTCTCTGTTCTGAACTTGGGGTTAATCTACAAAAATGCAACATGAGGGCTCCAGCCAATCCAGCTTATTTTGCACTCCTCCCAAAGCCAAATATAGCGCTCCTTCCCTTCTAAAGACTCACCACGTCCCCCGTATATTTTTATTGACCACATAATGGGGTATTGCCTTACTCAGAAGAAATTGGGAAACAGGTTTTGGGGTGTTTTTTATCCTCCTTTTTTTTTGAAAATGAAAAATTTCAGATTAATAGTGCAATTTTCTGGAAAAATTGTAATTTTTCATTTTCACAACCGATTCCAGAAATTTCTGTGAAAAACCTGTGGGGGTCAAAAGGCACGCTTATATACCCCTTAGAATAAATTCATTGAAGGGTTAGTTTCCCAAATGGGTGTCAGTTTGGGGTATTTTTCTCCGTTCTGGAACTTGGGGGGTCTACAAATGCAACATGAGTGCCTCCAGCCAATCCAGTTTTATTTTGCACTCCCAACTAGCCAAATATCGCTCCTTCCCTTCTAAGACTCACCACGTGGCCCCGTATATGTTTTATGACCACATATGGGGTATTTGCCTTACTCAGAAGAAAATTGGGAAACAGGTTTTGGGTGTTTTTCTCCTCCTTTTTTTGTGAAAATGAAAAATTTCAGATTATTCGTGCAATTTTCTGAAAAATTGTAATTTTTTCATTTCACAACCGATACAGAAATTTCTGTGAAAAAACCTGTGGGTCCAAAAGGCACCGCTATACCCCATATGAATTCAAATGAGGGTTAGTTTCCAAAATGGGTCAGTTTGGGGGTATTGTTTTTTTTTTTTTTTCCCGATTCTGGAACTTGGGGGGTCTACAAATGCAACATGAGGGCCTCCCAGCCAATCCAGCTATTTGCACTCCCAAAGACCCAAATAGCGCTCCTTCCCTTCTAAGACTCACCAAACGTGCCCGCGTATATGTTTTTATGACCACATATGGGTATTGCCCTTACTCAGAAGAAATTGGGAAACAGTTTTGGGTACTTTTTCTCCTCCTTTTTTTGTGAAAATGAAAAATTTCAGATTTAATAGTGCAATTTTCTGGAAATAATTGTAATTTTTCATTTTCCAACCGGATTCCTAATTTCTGTGAAAAAACCTGTGGGGTCTAAAGGCACGCTATACCCCTAGCATAGAAGTTCATTGAGGTGTGGTAGTTTCCCCAAATGAAGGGGTCAGTTTGGGTATTTTTTTCCGTTCTGGAACTTGGGGGGTCTACAAATCAACATGAGGGCCTCCAGCCATCCAGCTTATTTTGCACTCCAAGCAAATAGCAGCTCCATCCCTCTAAGAACTCACCACGTGCCCCGTATTAAAAAAATGTTTTAAGACCACATAAGGGGTAATTGCCTTACTCAGAAGAAATTGGGAAACAGGTTTTGGGTGCTTTTTTCTCCTCGCTTTTTTTGTGAAAATGAAAAATTTCACTGACTCAGATTAGAATAGTGCAATTTCTGGAAAAATTGTAAATTTTTTCATTTTCACAAACCGGAATTCCATAAATTTCTTTGTGAAAAACCTTGGGGTCAAAAGGCACGCTATACCCTAATGAATTTCATTGAGGGGTGTAGTTTCCAAAATGGGGTCAGTTTTTGGGGTATTTTTTTTTTCCGTTCTTGGAACGTTGGTGGTCTACTAAATGCAACATGAGGGCCTCACGCCAATCCCAGCTTATTTTGCACCTCCCAAAGACCAACTACGCTCCTTCCCTTCTAAGACTGACCACCCACGTGCCCGTATAATGTTTTATGACCACATATGGGGTTTTGCCTTACTCGAGAAAAAAATTTGGAAACAGGTTTGGGGTGCTATTTTCTCCTCCTTTTTTGTGAAAATGAAAATATTTCAGATAATGTGCAATTTCTGAAAAATTTGTAATTTTTCATTCACAACCGATTCCCAGAAATTTCTGTGAAAAACCTTGGGGTCAAAAGGCACGCTATACCCCTAGATGAATCATTAGGGGTGTAGTTTTCCAAAATGGGGTCAGTTTTGGGGTATTTTTTTCCGTTCTGGACTTGGGGGGTTCTACAGGGGTTGGTAATCAACATGAGGCCTCCAGCCAATCCAGCTTATTTTGCACATCCCAAAGCCAAATAGCGCTCCTTTTCCCTCTAATAGACTCACCACGTGCCGCCCGTATATGTTATATACCACATATAGGTGTATTGCTTTCTCGGAAGAAATTGGTTACAGGTTTTGGGGTGCTTTTTCCCCTTCCTTTTTTTTGTGAAAATGAAAAATTTCAGATTAATAGTGCAATTTTCTGGAAAAATTGTATTTTTAATTTTTCACCAACCGATTCCAGAATTTCTGTGAAACAACCTGTAGGGGTCCAAAAGGCACCTTATAAAAATCCCCTAAGATGAATTCATTGAGGGGTGTAGCTTTTCCAAAATGGGTCAGTTTGGGTATTTTTTTCCGTTCTGGAACTTGGGGGTGTCGACAAATGCAACATGAGGGCCTTCCAGCCAATCCAGCATATTTTGCACTCACCAAAGCCAAATAGCGCTCTCCCTTCCCTTTCTAAGACGCACCACGTCCCCCGAATATGTTTATTACCACATATAGGGTAATATTTGCCTTACTCGGAAGAAATTGGGCAACAGGGTTTGGGGTGCGTTTTTTCCCCGCCTTGTTTTTTGTGAAAATTGAAAATTTTCAGATTAATAGTGCCGAGTTTTATGGAAAAATTGTAATTTTTAATTTTCACAACCGATTCCAGAAATTTCTCGATGAAAAACCTTGGGGTCAAAAGGCACGCTATAACCCCCTAGATGAATCATTGAGGGTTCAGTTTCCAAAATGGGGGGTCACTTTGGGGAGTTTCCTTTGTTCTTGGAGCCTTGGGGGTCTCTACTAATGGCAACATGACGCCCTCCAGCCATCCAGCTTATTTGCACTCCCAAAACCAAATAGCGCTTCTTCACTTCTGAGACCCACTATAGGTGCCAAATTTTCTTTATGACCACATAAGTGGGAATCGTAACACTCAGAAGTCATTGTGCAATAGGTTTTGGTTGTTTTTTTCCTACATTCCATGTGAGCCTGAAAAATTTGGGGCTAAAAATTAATTTATTTGAGAAAATTTAATTTTTCATTTTATGTTCTTAATTCTACAATTTTCTGTTAAATAGCTGTGGGGGTCAATAAACTCACATACACCGCCTTGATGAATTCTGTTAGGGGTGTAGTTTTTTCCATAAAGGGGTCTTTTCAGTTTTGTTTTTTTTGTTTGTGGCACCCTATAGGTGTCAGGAAACCTGATATGTTGCCTATAAAAAATTACATAATAAAATGATAGCACCAAATTCCAGTTAGTGCGCCTTTCAATTCTGAGGGCTGTGTAGTCAAATAACATACTAGGTCCACATAATAGTATTTCAAAAAACAGCAATGGAGGAATACTTACATTGAGTTGTGTTTTTCCTGTTTACCATATACTTAAAATTCCATAAAATAATAGATTAAAATTGAAAATTGGCAAAAAAATTGAAATTTGGAAATTTTACCGCCAACTTTTCTTAATTCCTGTAAAACACCTAAAAGGGTTAACAGACTTTCTAAGTGCTGTGTTTTAAATACCTTGAAGGGGTATTTCTTACATGGGGTGATATTAAATGGGTTTCTAACATATAGCCCCTCAATTCTACATGTGAACTGAGAGGACCCCTAAAAAAATCTGTGTTTGTAATTTTCTTGAAAATTTGAAAAATGCTATCATATTGTTAGCCTCCTAAACTTTTCCTAAAACAGTTAATAAATTAAAAAAAATTATGCCAACCATACAGAAACATATGGTAGATCCGTATTTATATACTATTTTGTGTAGTATTACTATCTGTCTTAATGGAGAAATTTTGAAGTTTGTAAAAATGCAAATTTTTTCCAAAATTTCACGATATTTTTGAAATTTTTTCACAATAAAGAAGTATTATTTGGACCAAAATTTCTTACCATCTTACAAGCATAATATCGTCACTTAGAAAGACAACTCTGAATTCACATGTCTAGGAAAAGATTAAAGTTATTCTTACATAAAGTACACCGACAGATTTTGAAAATATTGCTTCCGTCAGGAAAGGCCAGAACGGCCTCCCGGCGGTAAGGGTTAAAACACACGTCACATGATGCAGATTTAAATATACTCATTACCAGGCGGAGCTCGGGAATTAGCACAGAACTGCGCCAAAACTTCATCTTCTATTCTCATGTTTTGGCTTCTGCTCATTCGCTGTAAGACTTCAGAAAATAAATATATTCTGCAGAAACCAATCTCTGAACCAGAAGAGTAAAATCCAGCAAAACCACAAAATTACCAGAAGCATCCGATGGCATGAAAACTCATGTCCTAATTTTAATACCATGGAGAGTGTGCAGCAGGGCAGTGCACATAAAAATCAGAATACACAAGCAGGCAGTCTCCTGACGCCAGGAGTACATTAACAATGCAGATCAGTGCAGGCTAACCAAGGCAGCTGAAAGTGTGAGAGAACTCATCTCCTACCTAAGTCACATTGAGAGTACGCAGCCTGCAGTGCAGCATAGAAACGCCATTATATCCATCAGAGCAGACCCCTCTGATACTGTGCCTCCTCCTGGTGTAAAGCCTAAAAATGTCCCGGCCTAACAGCGCGGGGAGAAGCTCTGCTGAGTTTGAACTGGAACGCAGGCTGAGACATCCCCAGGCCATGGCTGCCCCCAGAAACTCTGGGATTCCAGGCAGGTGAGTAGTGGGGGAATGAAGAGATGCACCAAGAAACTCTTGGGTCTCCACCACAGGAGCCACTGTAGTAAAATAATAAAACCTAGAAATAGTGAATAGTAAAATAATTATAAAAATAATAAGTCTAGCTGGGACAGAAGGAAAAACAGGTCTGTTCACTGTCTGAGGAGAGCTTATATGGGTGAGGTGGAACCAATTAGTGCTTGAATTAATTGAACCTGATGCTCGTTTCTTTTCCTTCTGTCATTAGCTGGGTTGAGGAGGATATTAACCCACTGTGTTCTGCCTGAGGACGAAGGGGAAAGCTCTGTTTGTACCTTTCATATCCATTGATTATATCTAGAAACTGTCTATATACTATTTGCATGAATCATTCTCTATTTCTATTTTCCTTGACCTGTTAAATCAGATATTATATGCTTGAAATGCACAGCTTTTTGCAAGAGAATTACCTTCAGGATGTACCTGTTCTGAATGATGCTGAAAACATTAAAATGGATTCCCTATGGATTACTAAGAAGTTAGCTTAAGCAAAACAGACTAACATGGCGCAGAGAACATTTGTTTCAACATCCAGTGTCCGGCACAGTAAAACAACTCGAACGGTTTAACATTGTGCAACGCATGCAGAAATATATATTACCATATATGAACTAATGCTTGATTCCTTATTAACTCGTCCCATCGAATGTCAATTAAGCAATGATCAAACAACACAATGTATACATATCACACACTATAAAAGCTTCTACTTCCTGATAATAAAAAAGAATTGCTTTCCAGACAAATCTGTGTGGATGGTACTTCCTGGTAGTCCCCGGAGTCGATTGCTAAGGTCTTATCAATCGACTTGAGGCCTTAACAACCGGCTTAACAACCGACTGGAGTCCGCGGAGTCGATTGCGAACTCATATCAACTGACTTGAGCTGAGGCCTTAACAACCGGCTTAACGACTGTTAGCGACTTCACACGCAGTAAATTATGTGTCCCCCAGTGAAGGTAAAAGGGTCCCCCAGTAAGTTATACGTCCCCCAGTAGGTGGTTATATACTTTATATATCTCCCAGTAGGTAGGTGTGTAGTTTATATGTCCCCCAGCAGGTATATAGGCAGGTTATTGATCCCCCAGCAGGTATATGGGCAGGTTATGGGTCCCCTAGCAGGTATATGGGCAGGTTATGGATCCCCCAGTAGGTATATAGGCAGGTTATGGATCCCCCAGTAGGTATATAGGCAGGTTTAGGTCGCGAATGGACATAGCCACCAATTTTGCCGGGTTTTACAAACAGTGACTTTATATCTCGTTGTTCATCGGCAGTCAATGAATGATGAACACTGACAAATTTATTGTTGCTCGAACATGCTCGTGCTGATGACATGATGTGTCAAACGTTTCGATTCAAGAGCAGAACCTTGGGCAACGTATCTGATTCTGTAGATGAGACAGTATAATGAGTAACTAATTTATTTAACAAAAGTAAAAAGCAGGATAACTAATTATAGCCTCTAAATGACTCCATCCAAAAAACTACACCCCTTAAAGCATTTAAAACAGCATTAAGGAAGTTTTTTTTAACTCTGTATGTATTTCACAGATATGAAAGCAAAGTGGAGGTGAAATTTCTAAATTTCCCTTTTTTTAAAATTTTTATCCATTATTCACTGGAACATGGTAGATGTGACCATGGAAATGCAACTCAACATTCCCCAGATTCTGCTGTTTCCATAGATATCCCATATGTGTCCCTAGTGCGCTATTTGGCTCAACCACAAGCTAGTAGGAAGAGCACCCACTTGACTTTGGGGTCTCATTTTCAAAATGATTTTATTAGGGCGTCATTTCAGGTTTGAGGACATTCTAAGGTGCTAAAACTTAATAAACACCCCTAAAAAGACCCCATATTGGAAACTACACTTAATGATTATATCCAGGAGAGCATCTACCCCACAGGTGTTTCACAAATTTTTTTCAGCATAAGACTATGAAACTGAAGAATTTTTTTTCCAACAATCTCCAATTTTAGCTGAAAACGTTTAATTTTTACAAAGAATCATGGAAAAAACAGCCCTAATTTTGTTATGCAATTCCTTTCAAGTTCGTCAATACCCTATATTTGGGTGTAAACTACTGTTTGGGTGCATGGCAGGTCGTACAAAGGAGGGAGCGCTACTGGGCCTCTGGAACACAGATTTTGGTGGGTGCCATGTCGCATTTGCAAAGCCCCCAAATTAGCAGAACAGGTGACACCATCCAGAAGTCACCCTATTTTGGATTCAATTGCAATGATATACATTTTATAAAATTTTTTATGTTTTATTACTTTTACACAATGGAAATATGTCTATAAAAATTGTGTTTTTATGTTGTCCTTTTCTGACAGCCATAACTTTTTATTTTTCTATATATGGAGCTGGTTTCATAGTTTCATAGTTTCATAGTTTGTAAGGCTAAAAAAAGACAAGTCGTCCACCCAGTTCAGCCTGCCGTGCCAAGGTGTCGATCCAGAGGAAGGCAAAAACCCCCCAATGAGGTAGAAGCCAATTGTCCTCATTTTAGGGAAAAATTCCTTCCTGACTCCAATCTGGCAATCAGAAAAAATCCCTCGATCAATGACCCCTCTCCTGAATCCTAGTCACTATAACTTGTTATATTATTACGCTCCAGAAATGCATCCAAACCCTTTTTGAACTCGGTTATTGAATTCACCATGACAAGTCCCTCTGGCAGAGATTCCCATAGTCTCACTGCTCTTACAGTAAAGAATCCCTTTCTATGTTTATGTAGAAACTTTCGTTCCTCAAGACGTAGAGGATGCCCCCTTGTTCTAGATACAGTCCTGTGTATAAATAAATCTTGGGAGAGATCTCTATATTGACCTTTGATGTATTTAAACATATGTATTATGTCCCCCCGAAGCCTTCTTTTCTCTAAACTAAATAACCCTAATCTTGCTAATCTTTCTGGGTACTGTAGTCCACCCAGTCCTTTTATTATTTTTGTTGCCCGCCTTTGTACCTGTTCCAGCTCTACAATGTCTTTCCTGTGCACTGGTGCCCAAAACTGTACACAATATTCCATGTGTGGTCTAACCAGTGACTTGTATAATGGGAGAATAATGTTCTCATCATGTGCATCTATGCCCCTTTTAATGCACCCCATGATCCTATTTGCTTTGGCTGCTGCTGCCTGACACTGGCTGCTACAATTAAGTTTACTGTCCACCAGGATTCCCAAGTCCTTCTCCATGTCACTTTTACCCAGTGTTTTTCCATTTAACATGTAATCATGTAATGGATTTCTCTTCCCCATGTGCATAACCTTGCATTTATCAGTGTTAAACCTCATCTGCCATTTCCCTGCCCAGGCTTCCAACTTATCCAGATCCCTTTGTAATAACATATTATCCTCTATTGTGTTGATTACTTTACAGAGCTTAGTATCGTCTGCAAAGATCGATATTCTACTGTGTATTCCCTGTGTAAGATCATTAATGAAAATGTTAAAGAGGATAGGGCCCAGTACTGACCCTTGTGGTACCCCACTAGTAACAGCGATCCAGTCTGAGTATGTACCGTTAATTACTACCCTTTGTTTTCTATCAGTGAGCCAGTTACTTACCCACTTGCACACATTTTCCCCCAGTCCAAGCATTCTCATTTTATTTACCAACCTTTTATGTGGCACCGTATCAAATGCTTTAGAAAAATCTAGATATATGACATCCAGTGCCTCACCCCGATCCAGTCTAGCACTGACTTCCTCATAGAAGCTGATGAGATTAGTCTGACAGGACCGATCCTTCATGAACCCATGCTGGAACGGCGTTATACATTTATTTTCAGTGAGATACTCCAGGATAGCATCTCACTGGTTATCGGCTTGTTTTTATTGATACAATTATGGGGTTCATAATATGACGCTTTGGTCACTTTTTATTAAGGTTTTTGCGGTGTGTTTTCAACAAAATACAGCAATCATGCTAGTGTTTTTTATTTTTATTTTTTAAAGTGGTCACCATGTGATATAAATCACATGCTGGCTTTACTCAGCAGGTCACTACGATTACATTGATACCCAATTTGTATATTTTTTTATGCTTTATTGCTTTTACACAGTAAAACCACTTATTCAAAAAGGAAAACACAGTTTTCTGTGTACGGAGCTGTATAGCAGCTTGTTTTTTGCAGGATGAGCTGACGTTTTTATTGGTATGATTTTTTTGGTGAAAAGGCTTTTTGATCGGTTTGAAATCCATTATTTGAAAGGCAGGGTGAAGAAAATACTGCAATCCTAGTAGTGTTTTTTATTTTTAACATTGTTCACTGTGCAGTATATGTGCCAAGTTAGTTTGCTCTGTACTAGGTCGATATGATTACGGTGATACAGTACCCAGTTTATATATATATTTTTTTTTTACGTTGAAGCGCTTTAAAAAAAAATGCTTTTATTGGGTAAAACAATATTTATGCATCGCTATCCCCTGATAGCCATAACAGTTTTATTTTTCTGTATACAGAGCTGTGTAAGGACTTTTTTTTGTGGGATGAACCAATGTTTTAATTGGTACAACTTTAGGGTTTATATGAGTTTTTGATCGCTTTTTATTCCAATTTATGTGCTGTGAGATGAACAAAAATCGCAATATTTTTTTATTCTTTTTATGACGTTCAAAATAACATGATATATTTATAGGGTATGTCTTGCATATACAGAGACACCAAATATATGTACTTTATTTTTGGGTCGATCAGGAAAAGAGCAGTGTACATGTTTTTATTTTATTTTTTGTTTCCCCCTTTTTTTTTTTTTTACTTTTTTCACTTTTCCTTATAGGGCATTTGTATCGGTATATGCAGCATTGCTGGTCACTCACCATGACAACAATTGTAAAATTCTCAATGCCGACCACATTTGTTATAGATTCCAGCTCTCCCAGTCGACAAGCCTGCTTAGCAATAATCAGGGATAGGGACAGGAATAGATCACCGCCAAACTTGTCATCTGAGAAAACTGTGTGGAATCTATAAAAAATGTTTCCAACATTGGAAGCTCTTCACCCAGCTTTCCCAGACACCTGAAAAGCTAAGCAATAAACAGGGACTGGGAAAGCACAGTACAACCCATAATAACTATAGGGCTTCTACAAAGGTGGTCACCTTTGTCCGACCACGTTGGCTCCTTTCTCACGTTGGCTCCTGTCTCAAGGGGCTCTTGCTGACAATAAAGTGGGCTCCTGCTGACAATGAAGTGGGCTCCTGGCCCTGGGATTTAAGGGGGCCTCTTGCTGACAATCAGGGGCTCCTGCTGACAATCAGGGGCTCCTGTCCCTGGGATTTAAGGGGGCCTCCTGCTGACAATCAGGGGCTCCTGCTGACAATCAGGGGCTCCTGTCCCTGGGATTTAAGGGGGCCTCCTGCAGTGCTTACAAACAAGTGGGCTCCTGGCCCTGCGATTTAAGGGGGCCTCCTGCTGACAATCAGGGGCTCCTGCTGACAATCAGGGGCTCCTGTCCCTGGGATTTAAGGGGGCCTCCTGCAGTGCTGACAAGCAAGTGGGCTCCTGGCCCTGGGATTAAGGGGGCTCTGTGAATTGGGGGCTCCTTGGATTAAGGGGGCTCCTGGCCCTGGGATTTAGGCTCCTGCTGACAATCACAACGAAGCTCCTTGATTTCACTGAGCTCACTGAGTCTGACTCTTCTTAAACAGCTAAGGTGCTGCTACTGTGCTGCTCTGGCAGAAAATGGTCTCCTCCTCACTCGCTGCTCGCTTTTACTGTGGCGCGAATGCTGGGGACTGACGTCACATCCGGAGTCAGACCCCAGCAACAGCAGCACAGCGTAGCAGTGGGGAGGAGCGGAAGACATGGGCGGTGTCGGGCGGTGACGCGTCGCGGTCCGGCTCGCAAGGTTAGTATAGCGAGCGGCGCTGAGCGGCGACACTGACAGGCGCATAGCAGACACAGCATCAGAGTGAAACAGTGATGTGCGCCTGCGCCGCTGCCGCCTGCCGCCGCCGCCGCCGCACACGTTACCTTAGCAACTGCTAACGACTTGGCACATAAACAATCGGAGGCGGCGGCGGGTGGCAGCGGCGCCGGGGACTAGCCTAGGGCAGTGAAAGATCAATAACTCGTAGTGCTTTTCCAGAATGACCCCAAAATGAAGTTGTATATATTGAAGAACTGTGTCCCAGTAGGTTTGCGTATAGCTACACTCCCACAGGCCATGCCATAGATCCGTTTTATGAGTGCCGCATTTGGGACAGTGCTGTATTCTATCGGGGAAGTTTTGGGAGGCGGAAGATTAAAAGCATAAATGGCGTTATGTATTATCTTAAAATAGGTTTCTCGCCAGGTCTCACAGATGATATTTTTGCATAAAGCCATAACACCTTTCGGGATTAAATCTGAGATCTGGGCATTACCCAGGCGACGGTGCCAATAGTGGAATGCTTGGGAAGTTACTTGTTTTCTGCACCATCCTCTCATATCAGCGTAGAGACCTGAAAGACCACAGGAATCTTTGTGAGTGATGACAAAAGTGCCAAAATCATTGGGAGTAGTATCCTTTGAAACAGCTCCTAGCCTCCCATTACAGAAATAGAAAGGCAGATGTAGTGGGTGGTCCCATTCCTCGGCCCGCGGGCGCACCCGTGGCCGCTCCCCCGGCTGCCTTCCGGGGTCAGGTGGCGCCACTGGCCGCGGGACGGGCTGTGGGACCACTCGCTCAAAAAACTCACCTGACCACGGTCCTGGCACATCCGCGCCCTCTGCCGGCCGAGGCGCGCGCGCCCGCTCCCGAGGGCGCGCGCGCCAGCTCCCTAGGGCGCGCACTGGTTCTTGTAAATTTAAAGGGCCAGCGCACCGGTAATTGGCTAATTGCCGGGCGCTTCCCCTATTTATGGTTTCGCTCCACGACTCTTCCTTGCTGGATCTATGTTGCCTCGAGCCCTAGAGAAAGCGTTCTTCAAGTGTCTTCTTGCCTTGCCGTGTACCCGACCTCTTGCTACGTTTCTTGACTCCGAACCTCTGCTGCCTGCCCTGACCTTCCTGCCTGCCCAAGACTACGGTTATTATCTAGCGATTCTGTACCACGTTGCACCTCGGCCGCCACCGCAATCCCTCCGTGTCAGGGGTAGCGACCTGGTAAACTCCTGCCACAGCAATTCCATCCCGCTTTGAGGCAGGCTCTGGTGAAAACCTGGACCTACTTAGACTCCGCTCCCTGGCGCGGTTGTTGCCACCGCTTGCGGTGGTCCAGAGGATCCACTAACCCGGCCGTTACAGTTAGATCCAGCCATGGTTCCCTCCAAGGTGCCCCTGCCAAGTCTTGCGGATCTTACGACCATTGTTGCCCAACAGTTGCAGCAGATCGCGCAACAAGCACAGCAATTCGGTCAGCTGTCTGCCATGATGCATTAACTCCTGGCGTCTCAGCAGCAGCAACCTGCCTCTTCGCCGGTGATTCCAACACCCCCAGCCGTCCCGCTGACAACCGTGGGCCCGAAGCTTCACCTTCCTTTACCTTCCAAGTTCGACGGGAACTCGAAGCTTTGCAGAGGATTTATCACACAGTGCTCCATGCATGTGGAGCTGATGGCCGACCAGTTCCCCACAGAAAGGTCAAAAGTAGCGTTCGTGGTGAGCCTGCTATCCGGAAAAGCCCTGGCCTGGGCGACACCCCTTTGGGACCGGAATGACCCCGTGACTGCAGACCTACAGGTTTTCCTCACTGAATTCCGCAGCATTTTCGAGGAGCCTGCGCGAGTGTCTTCTGCGGAAGCGGCACTACTGAACCTACGTCAGGGGTACTCCTCCGTAGGAGACTATGCGGTCCAATTCCGCACCCTAGCCACCGAGCTGTCGTGGAATGACGCGGCTCTCTGCGCCACATTCAAAAAGGGCCTGTTGAGCAGAGTAAGGGACGCACTTGCAGCTAGAGATCTTCCATCTTCATTGAGCGAACTTATCCATCTGGCCACTCGCAATGACATGCGTTTCACGGAGAGGCAGCAGGAGCTCCGCCAGGAGCGTGACTCGGCACAACCTCGCCGTCTACCTTGTCTGGCTCCTGTGTTCCAGAGATCTCCGCTGCCCCCTCCACAGGTTTCCACCAAAGAACCCATGCAGGTGAACCGGGCTCACTTGTCGGAGTTAGAGCTGTCCCGCCGCCAGATGGAGAATCTTTGCCTCTACTGTGCCAGTCCGGACCATTTCCGTAGGAGCTGTCTGCAGCATCCTCAGCGTTCGAGAAATGCTCGCACCTAGGTGCCGTAGGAGAGCCGTCCCTAAGTGCTCAGTCTCCCTCTCCACGACTGATGTTGCCAGTGGAGGTAATGACGGATGCTGGTCTATCTCTTTGGGTTCCTGCCTTCCTGGACTCCGGCTCCGCCGGAAACTTCATTCATGCCTCCTTGGTGTCTCGTTATCGCTTGCCAGTGATCCGCCTGGAGAAGCCATTGCTTATCTCTTCCGTTAGTAGGGAAGTTCTTAGCGACTCCATTCAGTTCATAACCCGGCCAGTGACCCTCCGTGTGGGGGTCTTACACAAGGAAAAGATTTGTTTTTACATCCTGCCTTCGGCATTCCTGTTGGGGCTACCCTGGCTGCAACGTCACGCCCCTACGCTTGATTGGAAGACAGGCGAAGTCCTGTGTTGGGGATCGGAGTGCCAGGACCTCTGTTTGGTGGCACCATGCCTGGTGTCCATCTCTCCTACCCAGTCGCCTGTCAAGCCTCTGCCAGGTCTGCCAGCGGAGTACCAGGATTTTGGGGATTTATTCTTGGAGAAACAGGCTGAAAAGCTGCCGCACCATCGGCCGTATGACTGTCCCATAGACCTCCTCCCCGAACTAGTCCCCCACGGGGTAGGGTCTACCCGCTGTCTGTGCCCGAGACTCAGGCCATGTCGGCCTACATTCAGGAGAATTTACTGAAAGGCTTCATACGCAAATCCTCCTCTCCAGCCGGTGCTGGGTTCTTCTTCGTCTGGAAAAAAGACGGCTCTCTTCGTCCATGTATTGATTACAGAGAGCAAAACAAGATCACGGTGAAGAATCGCTACCCTCTACCCCTGACCATTGAGCTCTTTGATTGTCTCCGAGGAGCCAAGGTGTTTACCAAATTGGACCTACGTGGGGCCTATAACCTCATCAGAATTCGAGAGGGGGACGAGTGGAAAACGGCCTTCAAAACGGGTGATGGGCATTTCGAGTATCTCGTGATGCCCTTTGGGCTTTGCAACGCCCCAGCCGTATTTCAGGAGTTCATCAATGACGTCTTCAGGGACTTGCTGTACACCTGCGTCATAGTATATCTGGACGATATCCTGTTTTTTTTTCTCCTGACATACAGACTCATTGGGTACAAGTACGCCAGGGTCTGCGACGGTTGCGGAACACTCGACTGTTTGCCAAGCTGGATAAGTGTCGGTTCCACCAGGCCAAACTTCCTTTTCTTGGGTACATAGTCTCCGATCGAGGTCTGCAGATGGACCCAGCTAAACTCTCTGCGATCCAGCAGTGGCCACGACCTGTCGATCTTTGGGCGATACAACGCTTATTGGGGTTCACCAACTACTACCGCCAATTCATTCCCCATTTCTCTACGCTGGTGGCTCCTATAGTGGCTCTCATCCGAAAGAACGCTAATCCGAAATGTTGGCCTCCAGCTGCGGAGGAAGCATTTTGAAGACAGCTTTTTCCTCAGCACCTATCTTGGTCCGTCTGGATCCGGAGAGACCCTTCAGCCTAGAGGTGGATGCCTCTTCCATGGGAGCAGGGGCGGTCCTGACCCAGAAGGGCCCTAAAGGCAAAACTGTCACATGCGGGTTTTTTCTAAGACTTTCTCACCGGCAGAACGAAATTATGCCATTGGAGATCGGGAGCTGTTGGCCATAAAATTGGTCCTGGAGGGATGGCGACATCTGTTGGAGGGAGCTCGACACCCATTTGATGTCTTCACAGACCATAAGAACCTCCAGTACCTCCAGACGGCCCAGCATTTGAATCCTCGCCAGGCCAGGTGGTCTCTCTTTTTCTCACGTTTTGATTTCAAGATCCACTTCCGACCGGCCGAGAAAAATGTCAAGGCGGACGCCCTCTCCCGTGCTTCTGACATTACCGGAGAAGAACCAGTGTCTCGGCGCATCATTGGTCCTGAACGGCTGGTTCATGTAGCTCCAGTGGATCTCCATAGAGTTCCTCTGGGCAAAACCTACGTACGTCCCGCACTCAGGAGGAAGATTCTGGGTTGGGGGCATAGTTCTCTTCTGGACGGCCACCCCGGGATACGGAAGTCCTACGCCCTTATCTCGCAACACTACTGGTGGCCAACTCTACTCCAGGGTGTCAAGGACTTCGTTCTCTCCTGCACCACATGTGCCCGGAACAAGGTCCCACACCATAGGCCCGCAGGTCTCTTAGTCCCTCTGCCTGTTCCGGAGTCTCCATGGACACACATAGGCATGGACTTCATCACGGACCTTCCTCTGGAAACTCGGTCATCTGGGTGGACACTGACCGATTCTCGAAGATGTCCCACTTTGTCCCGCTTCCTGGTCTCCTTTCTGCTCCCCAACTGGCGGGTCACTTCTTTCATCAAAATTTTCGCCTGCATGGGTTACCCTCCCACATCGTCTCCAATCGAGGCGTCCAATTTGTCTCCAAAGTTTTGGCGTGCCCTATATTCTCGCTTGCAAATCAAGTTAGACTTCTCATCCGCGTACCATCCCCAAACAAATGGACAGGTGGAGAGGGTAAATCAGATCTTGGTGGAATATCTACGGCACTTTGTGTCCGGATGCCAGGACAACTGGTCCGAGCTGTTTCCATGGGCCAAGTTCTCATATAACCATCGGGACTCCGACTGGACTGGCGTTTCCCCATTTTTTGTGGTCTATGGTCGTCATCCACGCCCTCCTCTCCCCTTGGCTTCGGCCTCTGAGTTTCCCGTCGTGGACAACCAGGTTCGGGATATCGGGGTCATTTGGCGGGAGACCCGACATGCCTTACTCCAGGCTTCAGCCCGCCTGAAGAACCAAGCTGACAAGAGGAGGAGATCTTCCCCAACGTTCCTCCCAGGGGATAAAGTGTGGCTCTCTTCCAAATATATACGCCTCAAGATCCCCAGCTATAAGTTGGGTCCGTGTTTTCTGGGACTTCGGCAACTGAACCCGGTGTCCTACAAGCTCTGCTTACCTCCATCTCTCCGGATTCCTAACGCCTTTCACGTCTCCCTCCTAAAGCCCCTGTTCTTGAACCGGTTCTCTCAGAGGAGCGCTGCTCCGTCTCCGGTAGTAGAGTCCTCTGATGTTTTTGAGGTGCAGGACATCTTGGCCATGAAGACTATCAGGGGTAAGCCGTTCTTTCTTGTAGATTAGAAGGGCTTCGGCCACGAGGAGAGGTCCTGGGAACCGACGTCCAATATCCTGAACCAAGATCTGATTCGTAAGTTCCTTCAGCCAAAGAACAGGGGGAGACTTAAGGGGGGGTACTGTAGTGGGTGGTCCCGCTCCTCGGCCCGCAGCCCAGTGCCTGCCAGGGTCGGGTGGTACCGCTGGTTGTGGGACGGGCTGTGGGACCGCTCACTCTGGAAAACTAACCTGACTGCGTTCCTGGCACGTCCGCGCCCTTTGCCGGCCGAGGCGCGCGCGCATGCACTCGTTCTTGTAAATTTAAAGGGCTAATTGCTGGGCGCTGCCCCTATTTATGGTTTCGCTCCATGACTCTTCCTTGCTGGATCTATGTTGCCTCAAGCCCTAGAGAAAGCGTTCTTCAAGTGTCTTTTTGCCTTGCCATGTACACGACCTCTTGCTACGTTTCTTGACTCCGAACCTCTGCCGCCTGCCCTGACCTTCCTGCCTGCCCACGACTACGGTTATCGTCTAGTGATTCTGTACCACGCTGCACCTCGGCCGCCACCGCAAGCCCGCCGTGTCAGGGGTAGCGACCTGGTAGACTCCCGCCGCAGCAAGTCCATCCCGCTTTGCGGCGGACTCTGGTGAAAACCAGGACCTACTTAGACTCCGCTCCCTGGCGCGGTTGCTGCCACCGCTTGCGGTGGTCCAGAGGATCCACTATCCCAGCCGTTACAGCTGATAAGCGGCCAAAAGGTGCGATCCGGGTATGGAGAACTATTCAAGCATCTCCAAGGGCTTTAGCCATCTCCGAGATTGCACATGCATCAACTGCCCTGCGGTAACTAAACCCTTCGCCCTCCATTTCCTAAACATCGGGTTGCTCTAACCTAGAGGGAACTCGGGGTGGTCCCAGATGGGCATGTCCTTGGAGAGAGCAAATGAAAGGCCCAGTCGTTTCCTCAGCTCTTTCCAAACTAATATTGTGTATCGGAACAGGGGAGGCCGTTTAATCAAGGGAGGTAGCTTGGGACACTTAGTATGAAGTAGAGCTTGCGGGTGCCAAGGGAGCATCAGTTCCCTTTCTAGTTCCCAGTTTGAGAAGCGGGAGTACCCTCCAATCCAATCAATCATATGTCGAGCCAAACAGGCCAAGTTATATCCCCTACCATCCGGGAGATTCAGTCCCCCTGCCTGAACTGGTAATATTAGCTTATGTAACGCGATACGGGGTTTTTTTCCCTGCCCATATAAAACTGGAGAAACACAAGTTAATTTTGTTAATGTCCGTCTATGCTTGAGCAAGAAAGGAAGGGTCTGTAGGGGATACAACAACTTTGGAAAACAAACCATTTTTATGGTGTGACATCTGCCGGCAAGCGACAGCGCTAGTGGAGTCCAGCGCCTTAAGTCTTGATAAATTTTGTTGATAAGAGGGGGGATATTTAGCTTGTACATCGAGTCTGGAGTCCGACCAATCTTGATGCCCAGATAGATGCCCAGATAGGTGAACTTGGGTTATGTCTAAAGCCCACGTAACCGATTGGACTATAGTGAAAATATAGGGCCGACACCTCTAAATAGTCTCCTTTTGGATACATTCACTTTGTATCCTGATAGTGTGCTAAAATGCTGCAGGGAATCTAGCACCGTCAGCAAATAAGGCGGTCTTCAACTCTTTGTCCCCTATCCGGATCCCTGAAAAAAGGTCAGAATCCTTGAGCAGACGTGCCAGAGGTTCTAGAGCCACACAATTCAGAGAAAAGTAAGGGGGCAACCGAGCACCCTCTGCCTTGTCCCTTTCTCGAAGGGAAATATTTTTGAGTGGGAGCAACCCGTTGTATGATATCTGAGCAGTTGGTGCTCGTAAATGGAGCGGCAGAAAAGACACTAAAAACGCGCCCCCTGCATCCCATAGCAGTTTCCAAGTACAAACGCGTCCCAACGCGCACTGTTGTCAAAGGGCCTTTCAGACGCCAAAGCAACCAAAACACACGTATGCCTTCTCCTGCAATGGTTTTCGTGTTGGCGAACCTCTCACTCCCAAACCACCAGCCCCGCCCTGATGATCTCTCGGCACATTATCGCTGCGCGTCCAATTGATGAAACCCTTTTGGGGAGGGCCCATCAAGAGTCGAGGCATAAAGATAAAGCAAGACACGAATTCAGCCCAGTGTCCTTAGATAGGATCTTTTGACGCAAGTTTAATCTAATGATCAGACGGCGTTATAGGAAGCAGAGTAGTGGACTCTATAACCCTTTTTGGGAGGAATTTTTAATATAAGCATTTTGTATGATTCCGCCATGAAAACCGTCCCGTTATGTAAGATTGAATTATAATAATCAGTGAGGATGGGGGTGATCTGGTCAATCAGGATCTTATACACCTCTCCAGAAAACCCATCCAGTCCTGGGCCGTTGCGCTGCCTTTCTAAATGCGTGATAGCCCATCTCCCTAAACCCTCCCTTCTCCTGATCTGTCCCGCGTCATTTCCTCTCTCATGAGGTCATCGGCAATTGTGAATTTTCTTAAGATAGAAAACGCTACCCAGTCCTTCTGATTCCAAGATTCTATCAAGTACCTGAAAAATGTATTGAATGAGTAAGTGCTATCTTTGCACAACACTTCCCTCCCGATCCGCCCATAGCATCCAAACTCCCTCTTGTTTATTACCCAGACCCGATTTAGGCCTCATCAGAGCTGGTCTTCTTAAAGTAAGAGTCTTCTAAGATCTCTTCTGAACTTTCCTCCCGTGGATTTTCTGTTACAATCCATAGCAAAGGGATCGATCCCACCAACCCTAAATGTAACTCTTCTTCAGAAAACTATCCATCTTTGCAAAAATATAAGGGGAACTATCCATACATAATCCGAACCCCATTCCTACACTAGCCTGTACTGTCCCTCAAGCAAGGGGGCATAACCATATTTGACAGGATTCCCTTAAAAGAAAGTCAAAGTTTAATACTGTTCACTCTGCGTCTTAATTATGTCACATTATATGTAATTTGCATCGAATAAAATTACACCTTAGTGCATTTCTAAAAAATTTGAATATCTCCACTGCAAAGATATCAAATTTAAATCATAATTTAAGTCAAATTAATCTTAGAGGAAACACCATATAATTGTGGAGCCCTCATTACATGTCGAATTACAAGAGCTTAATATAATAACATTTGTGAGCCCTATAACATATAGAAAGATATTCCTGAGAACCCCGCCCTTTAATTTTCAATGATAACTTACAAATTTTTTGAGATACACTAGTAATTTTTATTTTCAAATATTTTGTTACTTATAATATTACATAGTTACATATATGGTGTTGAAAAAAGAACTCGTGTCCATCAGTTCACCAAAGGTGGGAAAACTGCACGTCGAATGGGAGCGAGAGACAAGGACATTAAAGCCCACGCCAACACCATCTTGTTACATGCACTGCGAACAACCACCAACGCAAGAATCATTCTCTCCAGTGCGGCCCGACTCACTCATCTTCTGTACATCCCAAAAGACCTCCACAGCCAATGGATCCAGAACTTTACATAGCTACATACGCGTTTAATAATTCTCTTAGTTCCAGTAGTAACATAAGGCCTTGATTCTGAAACCCTCCCTCTTCCTAGACTGTGAACAGCTCCTCAGGTCAGCTTTTTCACAGATTTCACAGTTCCTTACAGTGAAGAACGCTCTTCTCCTCTGGAATTGAATCCATTTTTCATCTAGTCGAAGGGAAATGAGCTCCGCCCTTAGTCTTTTGAGGGGCTTCACTTGAACGAAATTCTTATCATTCATCCACCATACTATTTTGTAGGGACCATTAAAATATTTTATATAAAATTAATCATGTCCGTCCCCAACACCGAGTCTTTCTCAAGAACAAATAAGTTCAATTCTACTACACCGTCGAACCCACATAACTAAGACATGAGCTTCATTCCCACTTAGCACCGTGTGTTCACACGGCTTATTCCTCGACGGACTTATGTGTCGCCCCCGGTACTTGAGCCACCAATCCACCGTGAATATGGGGCAGGGACGGGGGCAAGGCCGAGTCGACGGCGGGGGCTGCCTGCTCCGTCCCCGATAGCGCCAATGACAAATTGTTTTACGCGAGCGCGTACGCGCCAAATAAGGTGCATAGTTCACTTCTCGCTCAACCCGCCCGACGGATTCGCCGAGCTGTAGGACGACGGAAATCCACTGTTTCTCTATAGAGCATTGGATTAACGTAATGACTCCGAGACGGCATTGGCGCCGTACTGCAGCAACAAATCACGCGCGCAGTACTGCGCCAATACCGCGGCAAAAAAATAACCTATGTGAACGAGGCCTATCAGTTTGGTTGCTTACGTCTTTGTAACTCTCTCTAGCTCCATTATATCGCTTCTAAATAAACTGCGGGCCCAGAACTTGAACAGCAAAACTTAGTGAGTCGCACATTACTGCTTTGAGTACACTAGCGGTACAATTACCATCCTTGTCCCCGCTCTTGTGTGAGTCCATGACTCTCTGCTTATTAATACTACACACGCCATATATCTTTACTTGCCTACTAGTCTGATTCGACACTAAGAAGCAAGCTGCGTTCTGTAGTCTATGATTATCCGAAGAACCCCAGATCTTCCTCAACAGAGAAGATTCTCAAGTTTCTTCCTCTCCCTAGGACATATGATTCCTGTATGGATGATTATTACACTCACCCAGATAGCAGAACCTTACATTTAATCCACATGAACCCCATTTGAGCCACGATGATGTCCCAAGCACCTCAATGAGTGTCCCAAGGCCAGCTATGCAATTTATGAGTATCTTCCATAGATTGAACTACCCTGCATAGCTTGGTGTCATCTTGCAAAAATCGAAACCCGTTACTATTGATCCTTCACTATAACGATTAATAAATACATTAAATAAGAGAGTACCCAATACTGAGCCCCTGCGGCCACACTCACGTCACCAAACCGGGGCACCACCTCAGAGTATAGATCATTTTACCACCACCTCTCTGAGATCACAATCTAGACATCCTAGTTTTGTAATCCCTAACACACTGTTCATCTTAACTCCAATGGATTCTAAATTTGACCTAACAGAGACGCTATTATGCAAGGACTGTGATTCCAAACTGCACTTTGCACACCAAGATCTAGAAACAAAATATCACAGCTGCCCACCCGCTAGCCATACTTCTCTCTACTCAGCTCTTTCAAAAAAATAGATCCAGATTAACTCTGACACAGCTTCTCGTCTTAGTAAATCCATAGACGCAATCACTAATACATTTTCTACTGTTATTTGATCAACATACTCCTGTTAATACAGTCCCTTATGACCCCTCCAACCAAACATTTTTTTCCCCACAACAGATGTAAAACTTACTGGTCAATAATTACCTGTGGCAAGACTTGGGACCTTTTTTGACAGGAAGGGAACTACAATTGCCTGCGCCCACAGTCTCTCTGCGAACTAATGCCAGTTCACCAGGAAAATCTCATACAAATAATCGATGTACAAGGGGCACAGAGACATAACCGAGCAGAGCTCTTTAAGACTCCTTGGTGTATACAATCAGGACCTTGAAAGTCTCCTCCTGTTCACATTCTTCAATTTAGTATTAAACTTTGCTTTACACTTTTTCTACACTGACCAATTAATTGATAGCAGATTTATGTATTAACCACCAGTACTGGCACCACCTACAACCTCGCACTTGGCCCACCCCCCATCACGTACTTTCCTCTCATTTGATATATATACTGACTGACTAACCTATTTAGTACCTCTGCCTCTATTCCGTCCCCATGACCCAGCACCCCATCAAAGTTTTTAAGGTCCTACTTGCTCTACTTCTGCTTTTTTGTCGTTTATATGCTTAAATAATTTCTTGGGTAGTCTTTCTTTCTGTCTGTCCCTTGCCACCTGCCTTTCATTTTGATTTATTAGCTGCTTTTTATCACTTTTTTACAGATTTTAGTATTCTACAAGCTCTCTGTAATTTTCAAGGCTGAGTCGATGCCCTCTGACTTATATTTTTTTTTAAATGACCCTTTTTTATTGGTTTATTGCCCTCATTAACAAATGTACCGAAACCATCTCTGGTTTTTCTAAGTATTGCTAGGCCAACCTATACATTTTACCCAATAGGAAATATTTGCAATAACTTTCTCCCAATTATATTTTAACAGCTCCTCCATTTGGCCGTTCTACATCACTATAATGCTAACTAAGCCTGCGCTGCTCCCCTATCTAGGAGTCCTTGTTTGCGTCCCATCACAATAAGGAAAATTTGTCCATATTTAAAATTAAATGTCTTTTGACTTCCCCCTCTGTTTTCCTTCTTTTTCCATTAAAGCTAAAATGAATTTATAATTGAAGGTCACTGTAGTACGCAAAAATATTTTCAAAACCGTGACACAGCTCCTGAACAATTCTGCTATGCGTTATAAAGCACCAGATCACAACAAAGCATACACGCTCTAGTGGCGTTCCACATAACTGTCCCATAAAATTCTCATCTAACAGATTGAGCGGAACTTCCTTCCCTTTTCACTGAAGCATGAACCGATGACACTCCATCATTGTCGGGTAATAAGCGTCGACCCAATTATTACTACTGTACCTGCCTGTGCTGAGCACGCACCATTTGATTATGCATCTGTTACTTCTCACAATCTTTCTCAGTGATAATCGGGGGCTTACTAGATTACACCAAAATAATATTTTCTGAGACATTAATCCCCACATTGGTATATTCCCACCACAATTGGGTTCACTCCACGTAACTGTCCCCATAAAATTATCATCTAACAGATTGAGGAACTTCCTTCCCCCTTTTCAGTTGAATGCCAGAACCGTGACCCCAGTCCAATGTCTGGGCAATTAAAGTACACCCATTATTACTACTGTACCCTGCCTGTCGCTGCCTCGCACCATTTCTGATTCATAGCACATTTCTTCTATATCTTCTCAGTGATGGATTCGCGGGAGTCATATAGATAACCGCCAAAACATAAATATTTTTCGCACTTAATTCCCCATGGTCGCGTTTTTCACCTTTCCACCGCACACAATGTTTATACATCCATTCTAGCTCTTCACTCTTTGCTTTCATATCACAATTCCTACATACCACCACACCTCCGTCCTCCCCTTCCTGTTCACTCTGGTCTTTCTAATAAATTAAACCTTGAGGTGTCTGACAGCCCAATCCTCATGCGAGTGAGTCACCAGCCATGTTTTTCAGCAATAACCTACACACATCAAGTTGCTCCTCTACAAATCAGCGCACCTCAATTTCCCCACCAATTTGTTGCAACCGTAGACTTCTAGCATTATAGTGAATAGACATTCTTTATTCTCTCTCTATCCCAGTTTTACACTTTCGTAAACAATCCGGTTTGGGATTGTATCCAACATAGTTCCATATACATGCATGGGATCATACATTAACCCACACTCGATAGAACAAGCCATTTGGGATCTCTACAAACGTTTAAGAACCCTGTCATCAACATGCGACGGCATTGACCGTATTCTAAACATCTCTCTCCTTTACGGTACGAAGCATGGATTATACATATACACCTTCAGAAGACATGAGAGCATCGGCATATATACATTATAACTTTAGTAGACGAGATGCGATGAATTATTTTTATTATAACCTATTAGATAAGGCGCATTGAAGAGATTACAAATAGATACTTGTATGGGTACCCTATATCTCAATTCTGTTTGCAACACAAGATGATTCTCCTCATCACACTGGCGTCTACTCCACCTCCCCCACATCCCTCCTATCTCACACCTGCCAATATAGCCGTGCCCAACTTCTCTAACCCTATCTGTCCTCCCTGCCTCATCCCTAATTTAAATACTGCACCCGCACACGCCCCTCACACAAATTATTCCCCAGCAACAACGCGCAGACCCCCTTCCATTCAGATGCAATCTTAAGCTCTCTAGAAAACAGATTGTACCCCCAACAATGCAAAAATACGCGTCCCCAGAGCTCTAAGCAACCTGCAAACCCTTCTTCCTAACTCTGCGAGACTTTATGCAGCCATGTGTCAATTAACTTCTCCTGCTGCTCCTGCTGTCGCCTTCCTGAGTAACGCATGGCACCCGTCAGTATTCCAGAGAACACATACCTTGGAGCGGATCCTTCCTTATCAGCTTTGAGCCATGGAGAGTATCTGAGTCACATGTATTCTTGTCATTGCGTTACTCCAACATGGTCCACCACAACTGAGTGTCATTCGACAGCCCCCTCACAATTCAAATTTTACTCCATGCTTCCCTTTAACACCCGACATAGCCAATAAGCCCTGGCACCAGGGAGAACCGGCAAACCACTCAGTTGAGTAAAGTCCCATAAGAGGCGGTTCCTGGCGACAATTAATCTCTCTATCCAGTCTTCCTGATTACAGTTAAGTCCCTTACCACTACTAACTGTCTCCTTCCTTCACCCGCATTTTCCCATCTCCACCCTACGAAAATAAGTCTTGGTCTGCATCTTCACGGCGAGAAGAGCAGTGTCCCACATAGGGCTGCCTCTCTATTCCTGAGACCGATTTTGAGATCTCCCCAGCACATTTAATCCACCTAAACTAGCGCAATTTTGAGCTAGGAAGTCTCCGAGGAGAAGTCTCAGCCCTAATCCCGTTTTACTGATACCCCTATAACTCCCCCTGTCCTACATTAACCCAGCCTACACGTCTGCCTCCTGCCTGATCCAATACTCCACCCTGAACATTTAACCCACCTATACTGTTTCTTGAGCTCCAAGCTTAAGCAAACTGTACTCTTCATGTCAATCGCCCCCTCAGCTGCGTCGCATATTTGCTCCTCTAGCGTCTACAATGCGAAGCTACCAGACCAAGTACAACATGCTCCTGATCTGCGTACGCGTCGGTATTTACATCCTGGACCCTTTGCTCCTATGTGCATACAAATGGCCAATTGGCACTGCTGCGGACAAGTGCCAGTGCTAAGCTTCCTCATATATTTTATGGAATAGCAATCAAAGAAGACAAAAAAAAGTTAATATATAAGTTGAAGTATTAAAGTGGGTTAGCTCTCGACTACACAATGATTGAGGTTTTTAACTATAAAAGAACTTTAAAACAAGCAGAGCTTCTTCGCAATATATCTTTTTTAATTACAATGTCCTAACCTGATTCATATTGAATCTTACATCCCTGAGTTCAGTAGAGTATTGCATTCAGTCAGCTCCTAAAAATCACTACTAGCGCAGACCTTTGGAGATTCTTTATCTCACTGAAGCTGTCCAGTGCTGGATACTCCTCTTGTTTCTCGAAATACAGTCTGAGCACACGTCAGCCCCCATCCTCGCACAGTATACTTCTATAGGAGTGAGGCGAGTGGGAGGGCTTCTGTACTCGTCAGTGGTGCGGAATTAACCCTGATGTGTTGTGGCCTGCTCCCTCCTGTTTCTCTACACAGATTCAGAGAGCGAGAAGGTGAAGCTGAGTACTGTGAGTCAGTTACGATGTGACTAGCCAGTGAAACGTGGTACCTATAATCAACATGTTCCTGTAAGCTGCGTGACATATACTATTAGAACAATCCAGGGGCATGGTGAAACGGTTCATATCCCTCCCTGCTCTGCTTATTAGTGGACACATCATGAATTATAGTAACTTCACTGTTCACAGCTGCACAGTGTAATGTTCTGACAAGGGTTTTTTGTTGTTGCTTGAGAATGGAGAGATTTGTATCGATAAGCAGGGGGTATAGAAACACTTGCATCCACACCTCTCCGCTAATTAGCATACACACGCTTCACAAGACCATCCTCACACTCATAGATCCATGCCTTCTCCCTGCTGTCTCCTGACTCTGTGCCAGCACTAGACAGTGCAGCAGAATCCAGCAGATAGACGCAGACCGGCAGCAGATCTAAGTCGACAGGGCACTACACAGGTTAACCTCTGGCAGCAAACCCCACTCAGCCCTCCTATCCCTGCTGTCACAAAGAAAAGAGAGCTGTATATCTAATGCTGAGGGTGCGGGGTTGAGCCAGAGGGAGGAGAACGAGGCGCAGAACAAGAACACTCCCCTGAATCAGTGTGTCTGGCACACCGGATTTTGTTATATAAGAGTGTGGCTGAAAGCTGTATAGAAACAACTCCTTTAAATAAAATAGGTTTGTCTACACTTATCACCAAGTTTTTCTCGTCCTGTTTTCTTCTTACTCCGTTATTTCTACAACTCAGCACTCTGTTCTCTCAAGCACTCAGTTTGAGCCAAGCAATGGAGCCACCAATAATATTTATGTTTATATTGTAACTAGAGATGGGCGAATTTATCAAAATTCCAGGTCGGCAAATCCACTTTGATCGAATTCTTCCCCGACAACAAATAAAATTCGGTCCGAGGAATTACGTTCGGGAACCAAATCACAATTAAAAAAACCGCTAATATCCAGCTGCACAGAGCCTGCGGTGCGTGAACGTTGGAGTTCCCATGAGCTTAAAATATGCAGAGAGACGAGTTTGGTCTTCATACATGTTGAGTAAGATTTTAGTAAGACACGCACATGAACTGCTCGGCCGCCTAGAAGTCAGCTCGTCACTATAACGCTCACCCTGTCCTTAAGAGTGCGAAAACTGCACCAACAAACTGAAGGGGAAATGTAGACTGATAAAGACAGGCTGCGCCAGCTCAGAAAAAAATCGAAGCTGAGGGCTCAGGTGTCCAACTATCAGTGCAACAGTAGTGTGCGAGGTGACACGGCGGAGCAGCCAAGTCAGCAGCATTGAAGGTCAGCACAGTGGCACAATGACATTCTGGAGGGGCATAAAACATAAAGTAGGCCACAGAGTGGCGACCAATTAACACAGTGTGGAGTCGCAGGGCACCAGCCACAGAGCAGTAGCATGAGGCAAACAGATGCACCAAAATACATCTCTGGAGGTGGTGCAAAACAGGAATAGCCACAGAGTAAGGCACAATGACACAACAGTGCGTGGGGTACGGCACAGCAGCATGAAGTCAGACATGGTCACAATGACTTCTGGAGGTGAGCGAGCATAAAATACACGAGTCTAGGCCACCGAGTGGCGACAAAGACACAGATGTCGGCAGGTTAGTACGGCAGCAGCCACAGCAAGCCAGCTGAGGTCAGAAAGTTGGCACAATGATATCTGCGAGTGGCAAAAACAGGAATAGGCCACCAGAGTGGCACAATGAAACAGTGTGGAGTTACGGCAGCTAGCAGAGCACTGAGGTCCAACAGTGGCACAATGACCATTCTGAGGATGGCAAAGAAACAGACAGTAGGACAGCCCTCAGAGTGGCACAAATAGACACAGTCTTGTAGGTCACGGACACGCAGCCACACAGCATGCATGAGGTCAGACAGTGGCAACAATGACATTCTGGAGGTGGACAAAAACAGGAGATAGGCCACAGAGTGGCACAACATGACAGAGAGGAGGAGGTGAGCGGCGGCAGCAGCATGCAGGTCAGACAGTGCACACTGACAAACTGTGGAGGTGGAGCAAAAACAGGAGTCTAGGCCAACAGAGTAGGCACAATGACACAGTGTGAGTTCACAGAGCACAGTACGCATGAGGTCAGACCAGTGGCACAAATAGACAATCTGGAGTGTCAAAAAACTGGATGTAGGCCACAGAGTCTTGTGCACAATGACATAGACAGTGTGAGGTTCAGACATTCGGCAGTGAGCAACAGCATGAGGTACTCAGAGAGTGCGGCACAATTGACACAGTGTGGATGTCACGCGCACCAGGCAACAGCATCATTGAGGATCATAAAGAGGCAACAATGAAAGTCTGGAGGTGTGAAATACCAGTCCCTGTAAAGAAGGTGGTGTGCAGATGACAAGACAACTGTCACAGATGATTGGTGCGGCTTCAGGCGGTGGCGGCATCAGAAATAGTGCGATCTTGCAGAGGAGAGAGAGCGTAGTTTCTGAACCCAGACTCCTTTTCTCACAGTTTGGCGTGACGATGGAGTCATATGCTGATGTATGTCTGACCCTAAGCATTGGTGCTGTGGAAACATCCTGAGCCGATCCAAGCCTATTCATCTTGCGAGACAAAGTCAGCCGTTCCACATTTTCCCGAGGACAAGGGTTTCTACATCCCATGGATAACTTAGTGCCACTCACGCGCACTGAGCACCCACTCTGATGCCACCCTACTGGCCGGGTCAGGGATCCAGCCTCTCTCCACTGGCACAAACTACACACACCAGCTGCACGGCCCACACATCCTGTTTATCGGCTGCACAGTAGGGTCCAAGCGGATTTTTCTAAACGTGGGGTGTCAAGAGTGGCTGGGGTCCAAGTATGGCCATCCACCTATTGGTTCAGGTCCGCCTCCGGTCCTGCTGCTGCTGCTGGCGAACTTGCCCACACTCACAAGTAGGGGGTGAAAGGAAGCTGCTCAAAAACGCAGTGACTCCACTACTTACAGGGATTCTGCTGATATGAGCTGGTACTGCTCCTACCCCCAGCTCCTCCCCCACCTTCCCTCAACAGACAGAACCGCGGACCAGTAGTACATGGCGCTGAAGTTAAACCCCTGGGACAGGACCATGTCCAAGGAGGGACGAATGCCAATGCACAAATAGGCAGCGCCAACTCGACTACCGATGGATTATACCTTATAGTATATTTGAATTCTTGGTCCTCCCTCCCAATACTGGAAAAAGGCTCCCATTTTGGACCTGCGGATAGCGAGGGTCCCACATGGGCGTGAGACACCAGAAGTCATCCTTCTGCCGGATGCTGACTGATTCGGCTGTCACCAGCCAGGCAACATCAGCATGCTGAGGGCATCATGCAACAAGTGACTTCCGAGGGCTCCCTGTCCTCCATCCTCCACTGTATACTAGCCACTGTGCTTGGCGGGATCGAACTCCCTGCCTCGTCTCTGCCTCATCTCCAACTAAGCTCCTCCAGACTGCTCCTCTCCTCCTCTCTTGTCACCATGGGTAGAAAAATTCCACACATTTCACCAGACAAAGCTTCTTGCTCAACCAATGTACCTCACCCTCCATCTTCAAGTCCCCACCAGACATCATGTGGCCGCGAGTTGTAGTCTCCACTCGTACCAGTCCCTGCCCAGACAGATTTTTTCAGCAACTCTTGTTCCAGGACCTCTAACTCAGTCTCGAGAAATGACGTTATTCATCCCGTGTTCCTGGCGACTGACAAATAACTCGGAGCGAGCCTCCTCAGAAAGGAGCCCTCAACAATACGCATCGGTGATCACGCATGGACATGACCACTAAGGGCTAGTGACATCAAAGTTACAACAGGGAGACACATCACTGTCTCACCTGAGATCATCAAAAAATCGTTTTAATGGCTTTCTCTGTTCATACAGTCGGTCCAACATGTGCGGCTGGAATTCCCAACGGGTGGAAACATCGCATAATCAGAGTGTGTTTGGGGAGCCGTTCTCTGCTGCTGCAACTACTCGAGCAAGAGGTGTATCCGGCTTTTGTAGGAGAATGGATGCAGTGGCCTCGCACAGTTTCCGCCATTTCAGAATCTTCTGTAAGATCGGTGAAAAGACATTCAGGAACCTTTTCACAACCAGATTGAACACGTGCGCCATGCAAGGGCGCTTGGACTCCCTCCTCGGTGCAGCGCGGACACCTGTTACCCCCATTGTACCGTCACCATGGTTCCAGATTTTGCAGTTGGCGCGGAGAAAGCCACACATCGAATTCATGCTGCATGACGCGGAAATCAGTTCATCTCTCCCTGTTGTGACTTACGTTCGCCGAGGCAAGCACGTGTAGAACTAGCGTGACATACCGAGCTGTGCCCATACACAGTGGCTATTAGACTAAGTCATAACTTTGGAGCGCCTGAGATGGATGGTGGTGCGGTGGAGGAGGAGGAGGCGGACTTGCGAGCGCAGAAAGTGCCGCAGTTGACACCTCTGGAGTAAACAAGCGCCGTACTCCTGTACCAAGATTAGTTGGTGTGCCTGCCGCAGGAAGCACATTCACTCTATCCACACTACCAAGTGGTCCGTAAAGGACATGACTGGCCCTGACCGTAGTACAGCTCCCTTTCGCAGCGGTGCGGTGCGTAGGACTTCGACTTTGCTGCAATGGCATGGCGTGCCACTGGCGCTAACAGCTAAGCCGATTTGCATGCGGCTGCGAGGATGGCGACCACACACAATCTAGCCACGTTCTCCCAAGGGCTGACCGTTGGTGACGCCTATCAGGTGTTGACATACGACGCAGGGGCACTGAGTGCGCCAACCTCCCTGTGGCCACGCTCATCACTTCTTCTCAGCCCCACGAGATTCTACATATACCCTTATTCGGGCTATCCTCCGGTGTCTTAGCAAAGACCTGCCCAACAGTATCCGCCGCGTATCAGAACTTTTTACCGCCAACTGCTTCCGCACTGATGACTACTAACCCGCCGACTCCTTGCATCGTGACATCGCGTAGTCCCCTGCTGCCGCTACTATCTTAGGCACCTGTGGAAGAGCGGAGATTCTCTTACCCCTGGCCTGCTTGGCTCCCGTCACCTCAACACTGCTCTACCCTGCTGACCTCACTCCGACACAACCCACTTTGCACGCTGCGCGCCGGCATAGCCCATGACGCTGCCAGCTGACGCCCGTCTTCCTCCTACGAATAGATGAAGCCCTGCCTCACCCTGAACTCCCAAGTGCGGTCACTACATCATGCATCTAATTGCGTGTCTTCATCATCACTGCTGTCCTCATCCCGGTCCTTGGAATGCAGAGCTGAACACCCTCACAACATGACCTCCCATAGATCCACTCTTCACATACTATAACTTTCCTCTACAGCACAGACAAGCAGGGCGATATTCGGCCACCATTTCCTTCGCTGCCAAGTAGCTTGCTGGACTAGCCCTCCACTCAAAATCTTGTCTTCAACCTGCTATATATTGGTCGCGTGAACCCAGACCACAATAGCGTAATCTCTGGCTTGAGGGAACCGATGGGAACAGAGGGAGGTACTGGCGGCCCTAAAGCGGTTGAGGACAGTTTGAGGGCCGTCTGACGCCTGCCCCGGGGCCATAGCCAACTAAAGGATTGCTGTCTGACGATCTTCCATCCGCACCTCCTTGGCCCTGGGTTGTCAGATGACATCTGGGAGGAAGTGGATTACCTAGTCACACCAAATCAAGAACCCTTGGGTTGCCTAGTCAGCCCACAGCCATCGTCAGGTAAAGAACACGGCAGTTTGGGGTGGCCCGTCACCGAGTGACCCCTCGCTCGCAGCGACATCCCTTTGCTGATGCTGTGACCTGGGCTGCCCTTGCTCCAGGAATGTTATTGCAGCCTCTGCCACCGCAGGTGCAGAGCCTGGCCCACCTCTCTGTTCTCGACATACGTGTTTTTTCTATCAAATGTACAGACTCTGTTTTAATGTAACGATATCATGTATAGTGATCAAATACACACCCTGTAATTTGACTGCCCCAAAAGAAACCCACTTCAAGAAGCTTAGGGTCACCCTTGATAAAAATTTCGCCTCCACCAAATGCCTGGAAAAAGTTGACTTGTATTGTGCCGTTAAAAACGTGTATTTTACTGAATATAAAAGCACAAACAGGCATAATTAACCTTCGGCCATATGAATTATGCTACAGACAATTTTCTTCATGCGTGGCGATGAAAATACACAATACTTTCTTATTAACATGAGTCCAACTGCAGAAAAATACTTAGTTAACCCTGAGGATGGTAACTTGCGCCAAAGAATTGTGAGCAACCAAAAACCCCAGCTTGTTTGCGTGTTAGCAATGGTGGTAGTTTACTGCTACACACTACACAACATAGAGGAAACCCTTAAATTAACCTACTGCGAGCTCTTGAATTATTGCTAAAGGAGAAAATGTAATTTTTGAGGCGGTGCGAAAACAAATGGCTACTTTTATGTCACCACAAAAGCGAACAACAGCTTAATTAACCCCAGATGTAAACTTGCGCACAAAAGAAAATGACAGTCAGCCACAAAATGAAGTGAGTATTATTTATTAAAAAAACCCTGTTTCTTCTTTTAAATGATACAACAAGGAACTGCGGTTAAAAAAAAAGCAGAGAATCACCCTATGGATAAAGCAATTGTGTCTGTGAGCATTAAAACTATATGCAGCAGCAGTGGACTCCCAACTGGACTTCAGATCCAATTACCCCACAAATCAGAATATTGAAACGTTAAGAGAAGCAGTCTCTAAGTACAAGCTCTGAACACCCCCAACAAAAATTCGCTGTATAACAAAAATGAGTTCTTAAGTATCCAGCTACATACAGCCACTGCAGCAGCACCGTCCGCAGCCCCGGACATATATATAGCTCGCGGGACGTCACAAGACTCCCGCCGGTCTCTGATTGTGCTTCATTCTCTGAACATGTCATGCAGGCTAATGCCTCGTCCCTCCCAGAGATTTGCTCTCTTATGCGCCCATGAATACAGCCATGGTGCTCGCAGATCAGTTTTATCAATCACAAGCCACACTTCGTTCCACAGCAAGTAACCCAAACTTCGAGCGATTTGGTTCCGAACCCACGAGTTCTCTCCTGAAATACTAAATGGCGAGATTCCACTCACTTCGTTAGACAATCACATTCCGCCACATTCTTCTAATGTGTAACCAGGTATGTCCACTTCAATGCACTATATACTTGTGGTATTCTGTTTACTATAAATACTCCCGAAGAGAGCTATTTGCCCGTAGATCATACGCACATTTATATTTAGTTCAGTACCCTTAGACGCTACTTTTCTTATATTACTATTAAGTAATTATTAATTATTTAATTGGATATGGCTCTCTTGTCTATTGTAGGATGTTTCCTAGATTCATAATCACCTTATCATTTAATCTCAGTTTTATAGTGACATCTTTGAATATTATACCATCATAGAACTACTGTAGCAAAGGTGCCTTATTTAATTTGTTACATGTCGTAATATGTTCTGGCATCAATGTATAGTATGCCTGGGTACATGGTTGTTGCGCTCCACTCTCTGCTCCGGCGTCCTTATGTGTTTCTGTGCATTCCCGTAAATATATTCTTTCGAGCGTGCGTACTTTCACGGGACTGTTGGAAGTGGGGCTGTGTGCGCTGCGCTTCCAAATGTGGCTTGTGCGCCGTTAACACAGCTGTTGTCGGTTATCAGTATATAATTTAAAGCACAGACTCTTTAGTTGTTTAGTCTTCGCTGAGGAAGCAGGTTACGCAGAAAGCGTTTCGGATTGCTGGTAGACCACATGCTTTATAGGTATGTGGCAAATGTATTGTTTACTATTGCGGTTATTACTTAGATTTTTGTATCACAATCTACTGTATTAAATTTTGATATTTTGTTGAGTTTATGATAGAAAGTAGAAGAAAACAAGCTTACTTACCTCCTGGATGCTGTCGCTCTGTATCCATCTCAGTGGTCCCCTCAGCAGCTTTGAATATTCATCGTTCACAGTGGTCATGTGCAGGGGCGTAACTTTGGTTCAAAAAGTGGGGGGACCAATTTTCCCTCTCATCCCCTATCTTCCTATCCCTCCCTCCCTCCTTTACTCGCCTTCCTTTTCACTTCCCCTCCCTTCCCTTCTCTCCCTACAGTGAATCGGCCCCTCTTACCCAGCTAGGAGGTCTAAGGGAGTGCTGTGAGCTCCCCCAGCAGGTCCGGGCAGAGTCCTTATGGCAAACACTTTTGTGCAATGCAGCAACTTTCGCTTAACCCCTCCCATCCCCCATCACTACTACAATAAAGTTGATATTCACACAACAGAATGAGGAAATTAAAAGAACCCAATCTCACTGTACCCCTAGGACTCACTTATGTCACATACTGTACTCCGAAATGTATTTTATTGCATACCATACACCAGAAATTACATCACTCACTGCACCCCAAAAATTAATCATATTACACATGGAAGCCACAGAAATTACATTACTAACTGCACCTTAGAAATTAATTGCACATTGTATTCAAGAAATAATATTATTCACTGTACCCCAAAATTGTATTATATTACACACTGAACCCTAGAAATGAATTATATTTTTCACTGTACTACAGAGATTACATCACACCATACCCCAGAGATTACAATACTCACTGTACCCCAGAAATTACATTACACATTGTACCCCAGAGATTACGTTACTCACTGTACCCTAGAGATTACTACATTACCCACTGTACCCCAGAGATTACATTACACACCATACATGAGAGATTACATTACACACTGTACCCCAGAGATTACATTACACACCATACATGAGATTACATTACACACTGTAGCCCAGAGACTACTACAATACACAACATACACCAGATATTACATTACTGTACCCTAGATATTACTACATTACCCGCTGTACCCCAGAGATTACTGCATTATTCACCGGACCCCAGAGTTAACATTACTCACTGTACTCCAGAGATTACATCACACTATACCCCAGAGATAACATTACTCACTGTACCCCAGAGATTACATTACACATTGTACCCCAGAAATTACATTACTTACCATACACGAGAGATTACATTACACGCCGTACCCCAGAGACTACTGCATTATTCACCGTACCCCAGAGATTACATTACACACTGTACAACAGAGATTATATTACACCATACCCCACAAATTATTACATTACTCACTGGACCCCAGAGACATTAGACAAGGTACCCCGGCAACTCTGTGTGTATATATACATATATTAAACACAGACACACTACACACTTAGGGCGGGTTTACATGACTTTTTTCGGCACTGACAGTGTCGTTTGCTTGTTGGAAATTTGGCGCTTGCAAACGCAGAATTCCGACAAGCAAACGACCCAGACTACCTGAGGCAGGTTTCTCCCTCTTATCCTTTAGTGCTGTTCGTGCATAAAAACCTCGAAGAATTCTGTGTAGGCGCTGACAGTACACACCGAAAATACTCGAGTAAAATCAGAGTCATCTACACAACGACTGATTCTACATAGGGTATAATGTAAATCAGTTTCCTGCCGGATTGGATGCCGGTTCTTTGGCAGATCCAGCACTGAATCCACCCCAGAATCAGCATTCATATCTTCTGCATGAATGTACCCTTAAGGTATGTTCACAAGGTGTATAGCTGGGGGCGTACTGTGTGCTCTGCTATATGCCGGGTGGTTTAGAAGTACGCGCTGGCCAGTCCACACTTCTAAAATGCTGCAGTGCCGGCCCCATTCACTTTCATTTTCCCCAGCGCGTAAGTGCAGGGAAGAAGTGAAATGGCTAGACATATGGCTGTACATACAGTATATACACATCTCACATATACAGTACATACCCTGCTCACATGCACACACAACGCCTAGCACCCTTTTCCTCTCCTTACCTGTCTCCTGTAGTCTGGTGCAATGGGCATTCGGCAAGAGCTTCCCTTCTTTGATGAGGGCTGAGCATAGGGGAAGTGGTATACTATGGGAGGGAAAGATACAGCTCCAGAAACAGAGTGTGCTGGACTGTGAGCAGCATTTCTTGATTGGTGAAACTAGCCCTGTCTGACTCCTGCTCCACCAATCAGCGCATTGACTCCACTCTGCGACTGACACTTGAGGCTGCTCGCCGTACTACTGTCCCCCCCAAGATGCACAGAAATATTGAAGACAAAGGGTTAACTTCTGCCTCCTCTCTGCTCTGCTCTCCGCACTTACTGTATTCTCATGCTTTCATATGGATTATTTTTTATTGAACTGTCTAAAAAGTGTGTGGGGGGGGGGGGAACCATCCTCCACCCAGAAAAAAGTGGGGGGACCGTCCCCCACCCAGAAAAAAGTGGGGGGACCGTCCCACACCCAGAAAAAAGTGGGGGGGACCAGTCCCCTCCGTACCCCCCTAAAGTTACACCTATGGTCATGTGCACGGGAACATTTTGACCTGTGATTGGCAAATTGGGGTTGTCTCCTGAAACTTCACAGGTGTGCTACTGTGACTGATGGACTGTCTACTCTATCCATAAGAACTCCTAGTATGGACTCATCTTAAAATGGATATCTCCTTCGCTTGAGGCTGCGACCACAGGTTTGAAACCTTGTGATTCATTTTTATATAGTTGGAATACAAAGATATTAAGGGGCCGTTTACACGGCACAGGACAAGTGCCGGTCGGTTTATCCAACCGGTATTTGAACTGTTTTCGTGCCGTGCACATGGCCGCAGGGGGATGGCTTTTCTCTGCGATTAGAGCTGTGAGTAGCTACAATGTAGCTCTGTGGTAAATTTTTGCCTCACAGCCCAAGGGTCCTAGGTTCAAATCCCTGTAGGAACAAACCTGTGGATTTTGTTTCTCTTGATCAATGCAAATACCTCATTGAGGTTTCTTTTTTATTTATTTGCGCTGTTTGACTTATTATTAAATAGTTATGTCTGAGCATGTCTGGCAAGGACTGAGGAGCTCTTATCCATGATTGTATCCCCTGGATATGAGCTCTTAACAATGGATCACTAAAAGAGCAGCTATAAATAAAATGGTGCAGAATTTTCAATAATGATGAATGGTGAAAATGTTTATTATTTAATTTACAAGCTTCCCACGTCAGTTTTACTTTGTGGCAAAACCCCTTTTAAGTCTCTGATCACAGAAGGGTTAACATTTTCTGTAGTACTATATGTCACAATTAATGCCACCATTCTTGTGCATGTTCTGAGAAGCTGCAGACTGCCTGTTATTCATGAGCTTATGTTGAATGTACATTACGTGGAAATCCCTAAAGAAGCATTTATGCTATCTATCATACATGAAAAAACTTTGAGATTTCGGTTCACATATTTTGATCAAAAGATGTTTAAAGCTGCCACAACTTTACAACTGGATTCTCAAATAGGGCAGTCCTATGCTATCTTTTACTCTCAATAGAGCCTCCAGGCTCTCACTGGGCAACAGACCTCCTTTATCCAGAGAGAAAAAATAAAAAAACACCTACCTCCACGTAATGTATTGCCCTTTTTGCAGTAGTGTGCCGCTGGCATGGTGTGCGTGTGTACATGTATATATATATCTATAATATATATATATTATATATGTGTGCCGCAACCCTGTCAGCGGCACCCAGGTTTGCATACGTTTTTTCAGAAATGTTTTTTGTGCAGAACCATACATTATATTTGGTGTTTATTGATTTTAACCTATATGGGGAGGAAAGAGTGCCTCCATTTTGGCTTTCTGCACCCGCCCACTCTCACAGGCTGTCATAAGAAGTGCAGCCTGCAGGTAGGGTGTTTTTTTATTTTTTTCTCTCTGGATAAAGGAGGTCTGTTGACCCAGTGAGAGGCCTGGAGGCTCTATTGAGAGGTAAAAGATAGCATAGGACTGCCCTATTTGAGATCACATTGAAAGTCGTGGGCAGCTTAAACATATTTTGATCAAAATATGTGAACCGAGAATCTCTATGTTGAATGTAGGCACTGGGACTGGCACATACATTGCTGTCCTTGACCATTCTGACTCTTAGGGCCCGTTTACACGGCAGAGGACAAATACCGGTCGGTTTATATGACCGGTATTTGTCCGGTTTGTGTGCCGTCCCCACGGCCATGGGGGGGACGGCTTTTCTTCATGATAAGAAAATCCCTCCACCTTCCCATTCACTTACACTAAACCGAATGCATCTCGGGCCGCCCGTGGGCGGAAAAACCGCCGGGCGGAAAATCCGTGCAGTGGGGACTGCTGTACAGGTTTTCTATAGGAGTCTATTGTGCTCGGTTGCGGCCAGTTTTTCAGACGGTCTGCAATACCACAAACCATCTGAAAAACCGACCGCAAACCCGTGCCGTGGGGACATGCCCTTAGGATTCATCCACACGGCATAGGTTTTTCAGACCGTTTTCGGATTTGAAAACCGACTGTCAACCATCCTCTTACACTTTAGTAGAAAATCCGCCCAGTATCCTACACTGCACAGTTTTCTACTGAGCATATTTTCATACCATCGGTGTTCCAAAAAACTCGGAACATGCACTATCTTCCGCCCAGGCTGTGCTATTCAATGGTTACAGGGGGACGGGTGAATTCACAAACTGCACAGAACAATCCCCCACAAACATCAAAAGACAATAAAATACCAGCTGGATTCTATTTCTACTATTTTGATAATGCTCTGTGAAGAGGCAACAACCATCAACCTCTATAATGAATAATAATCTCCTGCTCTAAATGAGATGGGGAACTTAGTATAACTTACATGATATTTTACACAGTAGCAAATGAGGTAAAGGTTTGTATCTTGTCTGTATATTAAAACTTCCTCTCAATCAATAGACATACAACTTTAGCTCCATCTTGACATAGAGCTGCTGTAGCAGCTAAAGTGTGAGCTGTGAATGTGAAGTACTTGCTCGTCCACTAGATGACAGTCTGGTCCAGAAGGTTTCTAATGATAATAATGATGTCATGAGATGACAGATGATGTAATAATAAAGTTTATTTTACAGCTGTGGAGGCAAATATAAGTGACCAATTATGTAATGCTGGCACTAAAGATGCAGACCTCTTTCTTTTTTTCTCCAGCAGATTTTGTTACTTAAAAGAAAAAAAAGAGTTCAGATGGAGTTACTTCTTCTTTCCAGACAACCCCCTCTTCTCTGCCTTCTTAGGAGTCGCTGTTTTGTGATCCATTTTCTTATTTCCCATAATGTTTCAACACTTAATTTTCTCCCCTCCCTGCATATCAACCCCACCAACATTGTGTATATTATTCCCCTTAGCCTATGTATTATTTCAGGATGTATTGATATTGGCTGCTGATTTTGTGAAGACCTTTAAATGACTATATTTACTGTTTTGCCATAGGCAAACTTAAACTCTATCAGTTCTCAATCTATAAAGCACTAAAACGTAACTTTTATTACGTTTTACACAGTAGAAAGAGGTAGGAAATCACAAATTAAAATGTCATGCCTGACCTCCCCAACATGTTTCACCAGCTAACTGGCTTTATCAGGGGATAGAGGTCCGGTCCCATGTGGTAATTTCCTTTTATATGATCTTAGGTACACACCCTCTTTCTACTGTGTTACCCGCTGCAGAGGGTCTCACAAGGAAACCTTATATGTTTAATGCCCATTAGATTAGGGATGACTGCCGACGTAGGATGTTTTGGATTCCTTTTTGGAGTTAGCAAATCACTGTATATATAGGGTTTCCCTGCTAATAGGTGGTGCTCCACCAGACTTGATAGTAGAAAGGGAGTTATTCCTTCACAATTAGAAAGGGACAAATTGAGAGGTTAGAAATCAGGTTTTTAAAATAGTGTGTATTGAGGATAAGTGTTATACATAATAAAAGTTACGTTTTAGTGCTTTATAGATTGAGAACTGATAGAGATTAAGTTTGCCTATGGCAAAATAGTAAATATAGTCATTAAAAGTCACTCTTTGTTCTCTTGCTAGATTCCCATTTTTTTTAATACTATTTGATCTTTAAATGAAATACTGAAGACCATTTTGCGGCGGAAGGTGGATCCCTCAGATAATGAGCTGTCCCCTTTCCTACCACCTGACATGTTAGGAGCTCTGCCAGGTGCCATTACTGATCTTCGGCTCCATGTTCCTGAACCTCTAGGCTTTCCACATTCAGTATAAGGTTCTTTTCTTATTTCTTGTGATGGCGGCTGCTGAGGGTCTCAATTTCCTTCATGAGGCGCAGACAAAGCTCATCCTGATGGGGCAGTGCAGCACAATGGACAGACAATGGCAGACCCACACCACCTTCAACAGCCTTTAGAGACAGCAGAAACAGAGAGTTAGAAGACAGGCAACACCCCCACCCACTTCCCCAACATACATTCAAAACCTTATATGTAGAGAGCAAGCATGCCAACAATCCAAGAATATCTAGGCAATTTCCACAAAAAAAGAAGTCCCCCTTGACTTCTGGGAGAGCAGGCAAGTCTCCTGGATACCACGTAAGTGTGGTTCTCAGATGGTGGTGGCTCAGAAGCTGTGCCTGCACCACCCACAGCTGGAATTGACTGTAGTGTACAACCAGGCTTCCAGTGCAACTGCTGGGATTAGAATTAGCTCTGATACCGGCCATTTCCCCCCTAGATGCCATGGTCTATTGCAGCTGCAGCATCTAGGTGGGCTTTCTCTGTCACCAATAGCATACCAGAAACACAATCACAGGGTGCTGATGACCACCATGGCAGCCAGAAGCTAAATAATGGCCTCCGGGTCTGCCATGTATGAAGCCTTGCAAGACAGGGTCTAATAGACTGCACATCACAATTATACTCACTTTTTTGAAGAGCCTGTCCCAGGGGTCATTACTGTAGCCCATATAATGCTTCAGTTTCTCCTCATCTTCTGCAGTGACAGAACCAACAGGGACAACTCCAGCCGGAAAATGAAGAACATTGTGGAGCATGGTGTAACTGGTCAGAGCTGGGGAACAAAGTAGAGGTCAGAGACTACATCACACTGAGCTGCTAATCTGTTGGGGATTGTAGTACCCTTGACTCTTTTGGTTGCTCACAAAACCATCTGACTGATTTCCAGGGTAATAAAGTTACATACAATGTTCGATTATAAGAGATGACGGCATCTCCATTGAGAACAAACAAAAATATTCATCCACCCCTACTACTGAGGGGTCAAGCCATAGACTTACCAAGCAGTCTTGGTGGATAGCCAGTGTTAAAGGCTGGACCCAACATAGGAGAGAGAACCACATCCAGATTAAGCTTTCTCCATTCATTGATAAATTCTGTCCGATAATCCTGGAAAAGAAACAAATCAATCACATTTCAAGGAGGCTTTTTTACTTCTTTCACAGGATATGTTTGTAGTCTGTACCCATGGAGACACATTTTTTATTTTAAATGTGTAGGGACAATAGAAAATAACTGGGTGAGAAGATTGAGATCTATTATGGACAGTATCTCACAAAAGTGAGTACATCCCTCACATTCTTGTAAATATTGCATTATATCTTTTGTGACGCCTCACTTGCATCCGGACGCCATCTTGGCCCGGCCCAGGGGCCTTCACTCACGGGATTGCCGCTTTGGTTAAGCGAATGGCACACTGACAAAGGCTTCTTTATGGCTTCAGCCTGTTTTATTGTTCAGGCATAGCATACCAGCAACAAAAAACACATAAATAAAATCCTCGGCTGTCTGGCCGCTAACTAAACATAAAGAATAGACCTTATCTATCGGTGGGCTGGACCTAATGTCCAGCACCATACACACTGTAGTCTCCCAGTACGGTATCGGCTTCCCTCAACCCTCCGGGGGCCAGAGCCTCTCTCCAGCTCCTCTGCGGCACTGCCAGCTAGCAGACCACGCCCCTTGTACACCTGCAGGCCCAGGTCTTTTATAGGAATCCAGAGCCTTATCCAAAACCTGGTCTGGAACATGGGAAGTAGACACCCACCGACACAGTTCATCCAATTTTTATGCAAACCACCCCATATTTATGTAACATGACTGGACCATTGTAAACCTAGCACTTCTCACCCTATGTCTCACCCATACACCCTAATAGACTGTAAGCTCTTACAGGCAGGGCCCTCACACCTTGTCTCTCATCTGTAAGTAGCTTTTTGCTATATAATATCTGTCTTTTTGTCTGTACTTATACCCTCCAAACTGTAAAGTGCTGCAGAATATGTTGGCGCTATATAAAGATTATTATTATTAAATAACTCAACACACAGCCATCAATGTTTAAACCACTGGCAAGAAAAGCGAGTACACCCCTAAGTGAAAATGGACAAATTGTACCAAATTTGCTATTTTCCCTCCACAGAAAATTGTTAGTGTTACAAGGTCTCAGGTATGAATGGGGAGCAGGTATAAATTTGATGTTATCGCTCTCACACTCTCTCATATTGGTCACTTTATGTTCAATATGGCACCTCATGGCAATGATCTGTCTGAGAATCTGAATATAGGAATTGTCGTTCTACATAAAAATGGCCTAGGCTATAAGAAGATTCCCAACACCCTGAAACTGAGCTGCAGCACAGTCCTCGCCATGGTGGACTACAGAAGTTCATTGCATGTGCTCAGCATTATAAACATAAAAAACATATAAGTACTGCCACCATTGCTGCAGAGGATAAAGGGGTGGATGGTCAGCCTGTCAGTGCTCAGACCATACGCCACACACTGCATCAAAATGGTCTGTATTGCTGTTGTCCATGAAGGAAATCTCTTCTAAAAGTGATGCACAAGAAAGCCCGTAAACAATTTGCTCAAGACAAGCAGACTAAGGACATGGATTACTGGAACCATGTCCTGTAGTATGATGAGACCAAGAGAAACTTATTGGGTTCAAATGGTGTCAAGCATGTGTGGCAGCAACTAGGTGAGGAGTACAAAGACAAGCGTGTCTTGCCTACAGTCAAACATGGTGGTGGGAGTGTCATGATTTGGGGGTGCAAGAGTGCTGTTGACTGTGAGGAGCTACAGTTCATTAAGGGAACCATGAATGCCAACAGTTACTGTGACATAATGAAGTGGAGCATGATCCTACTCCCTTCGAGCCGCAGGGCAGTATTCCAACATGATAATGACCCCTAGTACACCCCTGACCACTGTCTTGCTAAAGACAATGAGGGTAAAGGTGCTGAACTGGCCATGCAGGTCTCCAGACCTAAACCATATTGAGCATCTGTGGGGCATCCCACCAAAGCACGTGGAGGAGCACCAGGGCTCAAACATCCAGCAGCTCCGTGATGTTATCATGGAGGAAAGGAAGAGGATTCCAGTGGCTGCAACCTGTGAAGCTCTAGTGAACGCCGTGCCCAAGAGAGTTAAGGCAGTGGTGGAAAATAATAGAGGCCATACAAAATATTGACACATTAGGCACAATTTGTCCATTTTCACTTAGCGGTGTACTCACTTTTGTTGCCAGCAGTTTAGACATTGATGACTATGTGTTGAGTTATTTTGAGGGCACAGCAAACTGGCTCTGTTAAACAAGCTGCACACTGACTACTTTACATTGTATCAAAGTGTCATAACTTCAGTGTTGTCCCATGAAAAAATATAACACAATGTTTACAAAATTGTGAGGGGTGTACGCTTTTTTGTGAAATACTTTACATCCCAACTGACAGCTGATTGGATAAGCGGTGGTTTTCCCCTCATGGCTGGAGAGATTTCTGCGGGAAATTCTAAATATCTTGTAACATCTGTTCCATAGTAAACCATACAAATTATCCTAATTCACTGTCATCTACTACTCACAAAGGGAAGTCAATGTCCAGGGTCATCACTGGTCACTCTCTAGGGTCTCTGCTGCACACAATGCTGGAAGTCCTTGATACACTGTACACTCTCTGCTCATTGCAAACTATAGGAGTCCTTGCTGACACTCTCAGGAAGTAGGGTCTTTCATATTGTTACATATAACCCTGAGTAGGAGCATGGGATTCCAGGGTGATTTCTACCATCCTCTTAAAGTTTAGACATGCTATATACTGTACATACACTACCTGCAGCACTATCTGGTCTGCCCAGTGATCCTTTACAGACCTGAAGGGGAACAAACAGACATATTAATGGAGAAAAGAGAGAATTCATCAAGAACCAGACCTATTAATGCATCATTCATTGACCTAGGAAGCTGAAGTAAAGAGCCCATATCTCATCCAAAGATACCTACAGTCTACACCCTTAAAGAAGTTGTCTCACAAAGACAACTTTTGTCCAGGACCTACAGACATTATAGAGGAAAGTCCTTCATTCAGAACTACTTCAACGTGCAAAGCAACTTTGGGAGACTCAAGCTGGCCATATATAACATGGTAAGACATTTATAGGGAATGTGTCATCAGAAAATAACCTATTGTGTAACTCATGTTTTTATGTTTTTGTTTTTTTTAATTTTACATATCACTATCAGTATTTATAAAAAAAAAAAATCTTAAAATCCTGCAATATTCACTTTGGCCACTAGGCCTAATTTTAGTCTGACACTTCCTGTTCTATAGACAAAACTTTTCAGCAGTCTCCTCCTTATCAGCACAGGAGGATTGCACTGAAAGGTGACACCAAAGTCTATAGATAACACAGAATCCACCAGTCACAATAGGAGATATCACAGCTCCCCCCTTCCCTGCACACCAACTTCTTCCCAGGTCACAGATCATGCCTAGAAAACTCTCCTATAGAAGTCAATGGGACTTATCCAGTTCACAGGCTTCTATGTGCATGAAGTTGCTGTAAAGCATCTCTCTAAATGCTGTTAAAAGCAGCTCGGGCAAGATTGCTGCCCTCACAATCATATACAGACAACAGAATTATAAAGTCTACAATCAGAAAATGTAAATGGCTAAGAAGAAAAGAATATGGATCAGGGTCTTGTTTTAATTAAGAAGGAAACAGAAATCCGAGAGATTCCCGTTAAGTCGTCTGCTGTTACAAAATGTCATGCCAGGCAAGTCTTTCCCCCCAAAAAATATTTGTGGGGATGGTGGGAGTTGAAGAATTAAAAACTATCTTAAGCTGAGCATGTCAAACAAATCTGTTAGGGAAAAAAGGATCAGCTAGGCTGCATTGTCATCATGAGTATTTGATCCCCAGGAGATAAACCTCTTGCAGTAGGTTCTGCAGGGAGGTATAGGTGTCTATTGAGGAATCTCGAGAGGCCCTGATGACAGATGAGCTGCTGTATAGTCCACTTAGTCACCTCCAGGGCTTTCTGTAAATCATGGGGCCACTCATATTCTATAGTAGACATTTGTGGATGTAGTTTGTGCGGCTCAATGCTCTGTGTACTGCCTTTACCCTTAGTGAATGGAAGGGGTCCTGGGAGATATAATCCCTTCTTTCACATCCGGAACTAGTAGGAAATACTGCATGGTCGAAGCTCAAGGTCATCTGGGCATTACACAATGATGAAGCAACAACTGTGGCCAATGACCTTGAATCCCCCATTTCGGTAACGACCACTATATGTAGATAATTCTCACCTTGCACCAGCAGCACAATGCAAACTCTTGGACATCCGTGGAAACTGCGGAACATATGATAAATTATTATTCAGCTATACAGACATTATTATTACAGACCTCATGGCTGGCCTTAGCATTGTGTTACTTCTATGGTGGTACAAGATGCATCATCTACCACTGACGGAGTGCCACAGATGGTTTGGCATAATAGGTTTGCATATACCACGATTCCTAATGTTAATTACATATAATAGTTATTGGATCAGTTTGAGCACTATATGGGGGTACTACTTGAACACTGTATTGAGAAGTTATACACTCACCGGCCACTTTATTAGGTACACCATGCTAGTAACGGGTTGGACCCCCTTTTGCCTTCAGAACTGACTCAATTCTTCGTGGCATAGATTCCACAAGGTGTTGCAACGATGCTCAATTGGTACCAAGGGGCCCAAAGAGTGCCAAGAAAATATTCCCCACACCATGACACCACCACCACCAGCCTGAACCGTTGATACAAGGCAGGATGGATCCATGCTTTCATGTTGTTGACGCCAAATTCTGACCCTACCATCCGAATGTGGCAGCAGAAATCGAGACTCATCAGACCAGGCAACGTTTTTCCAATCTTCTACTGTCCAATTTCGATGAGCTTGGGCAAATTGGAGCCTCAGTTTCCTGTTCTTAGCTGAAAGGAGTGGCACTCGGTGTGGTCTTCTGCTGCTGTAGCCCATCTGCCTCAAAGTTCGCCGTACTGTGCATTCAGAGATGCTCTTCTGCCTACCTTGGTTGTAACGGGTGGCTATTTGAGTCACTGTTGCCTTTCTATCAGCTCGAACCAGTCTGCCCATTTTCCTTTGACCTCTGGCATCAACAAGGCATTTCCGCCCACAGGACTGCCGCTCACTGGATGTTTTTTCTTTTTCGGACCATTCTCTGTAAACCCTAGAGATGGTTGTGCGTGAAAATCCCAGGAGATCAGCAGTTTCTGAAATACTCAGACCAGCCCTTCTGGCACCAACAACCATGCCACGTTCAAAGGCACTCAAATCACCTTTCTTCCCCATACTGATGCTCGGTTTGAACTGCAGTAGATTGTCTTGACCATGTCTACATGCCTAAATGCACTGAGTTGCCGCCATGTGATTGGCTGATTAGAAATTAATTGTTAACGAGCAGTTGGACAGGTGTACCTAATAAAGTGGCCGGTGAGTGTACACAGTATGGTAGCATTACATGGTTGAGTCACATTATTATGACCACTTCCTATGGGCACAAGGGGCCCTCCGGGGCAGCTGCCTACCCTGCCCGGTGGCGTATGTCGGCCCCTGCGGCAGGTCCAAATGGCACATCTGTGTGCAGGCCCAGAACCGCCATGTCTTTAGGCGGTGCAGGAGCTGAGCTCACATCTCCTGCGTCTCTATATCTCATAGGTCACAAGCCTGTAGGCTTCCGGCCTAGGAGAAGCCAGGATCAAAGTTCCAGCGTAGGCAGCGTGATGACGTCATGCAGCTCTGGATGGAAAATAGCATCCGGAGCCAGCTACTCGGTGGAGTGAGTAGCATTTTTATGTTTTTCTTCTAAGTCAGAGTGGCCACAGCTACCCACAGGGGGCTGTGTGCTTACCTACATGGGACTGTATACCTACCTACAGGGGACTGTGTACCTACCTACATGGGACTATATACCTACAGGGGGCTGTGTAGCTACCTACAAGGGGCTGTGTACCTATCTACAGGGGGCTGTGTACCTATCTACAGGGGACTGTATACCTACCAACAGGGGGCTGTGTACCTACCAACAGGGGGCTGTGTACCTACCAACAGGGGCTGTGTACATACCTATAGGGGACTGTATACCTACAGGGGGTTTGCACCTACCTACAGGAAACTGTATACCTACCTACAGGAAACTGTATACCTACCTACAGGGAGCTGTGTACCTACCTACAGGGGGCTGTGTACCTACCTACAGTGGGCTGTATACCTACCTACAGTGGGCTGTGTACCTACCTACAGATGACTGTATACCTTCCTACAGGGGACTGTGTACCTACCTACAGAGGACTATATACCTACAGGGGGCTGTGTACCTACCTACAGGGGGTATATATATATATATATATACAGTATATATATATAGATATATATATATATATATATATATATATATATATATATATATTGTGGCGGTGCGACCTTAGAAGATCGCATTTCTCCGCCACTAGAGGTTCTGCAGCAGCTGAGTTCCAAGCTATGGGTTACCAAGTTGCTGGCTGTCAGTGAGGAAGGCCAGCAGTCTGGCAAGGGTAACCAGGAGTTAATTACTCAGGTGGTAATTAGGAGAGTTGCTCAGCTGCTTGTCCAACCCAGAGGCCTGGTCTTCAGTGTACCAAGGGGGAGTGTGGCTCACAGTCGGTGGAGGACGTGTGCAGGCCTTGCCTTGGAGAGTATCCTGAGTGCTTTACCCCCTAGGCTTGAGAGAAGCCAGGCTCAAGGACTATATTGTACAGTGTGAGTACATGTTTGTGGGGCTGGGTAGTAGACCCAGACCACTGCTAGAGAGGGACTCTCTGTACATTTAGTTAGTGGCTGGACGGCCTAGGATTTATTTTGTTTGCTGTATATGTTTTGCTGTGTTGAAGAATAAAGCCGGCGGAGACCAGATTTAATGAGAAACCTGTGTCGACCTACTGTTCCATTACCAAAGCGGCGATCCCAGAGCGAGAGTGTCCCCCAGGCCGGGCCAAGATGGCGACCGAACACGAGTGAACGCTTACAATATGTGTATATATATATATATCTATATATATATATATATATATATATATATACCTATCTGCAAATGCCTATATACTTGCCTACAGGGGTCATATAAACCTACCTACAGGAGGCTTCTATATCTACCTACAGGTGGCATGTATACCTATCTTCCTACGGGGGATTACTTTACCTACTGACAGTTGACCTATACACCTACCTACTGGGGGTCTACTTATTTAATGCTGTGCAACATTACTACCTATTTACTAAAAGGGTGAGCCCATAACAGAGGTAGGAATTGGTAGGTTACTGCTGATAGAGTGAGAAGTCTATGATGTTTCTGTGTTAAATTCTGCAGGTACGAGTTGTGGTCGGGAGAAGTCGTCATGGCATTCGGGATCGGTTGGACAAGACAAGGGGAAAAAAATTACCCAGAGAATGACTCATCAGAGAAGAAGTCTTGTGTGAGCCCATAGATGTCAGGGGTTATTTTGCTTCTGCGTTGGATCAGTGCTGTAACCATTATCATCTGATGCAACCTGAGCTGGTGTCTGACTACTGTGTGGTCTCTATATGGTGGTGTTGTAGGTTATAAGTTAATGTATATACTGTATCTAGTCCTGTGAGTGGTTATGTTGGTTGGGTGGCACAATGCACATCTCTGCCCAGGGGCCCATAATGCTGTTAAGATGGCCCTGGGTGGACATTAGGCTCAAGGGGAAGAACCTAGAAGTGAACCATGCGAATGAATGACTGGTATCCTCTACTCACTATAGGCAGTAGACAGAAGGCAAGGAACCTCTTCATTGTGCCTGACATCTTACTGATACGATGAATCTCCTCCAGATTGGGGTCCAAAATGTTGTTTTCACTGAAATATAAATGAAATAAATATTATAATGAGTGGAGAACAGGAGGAAAGATCCCTTAATTACATGAGGCTAATATATCACATATTAATGCAATAGACAAAACTAGGCATCCACTTGGTATTCAGCTCCTTTGGTTCTCCAGAAAACAGCAGTAAAAAAAACAAAAAAATTGTGTTGGGTAGAGATAAGTGACTTAACTCAATGAAAGCCAATGTCTGCTAATGGGTGGAGGTGACAGACTCATGAAGTGGGGTCCTTAAAACAACACTACTATAATTTTTTTTTCCTTTCACATGTTCACAGCAGTATGCGACTATTTTATGCTTTTCTTTAAATTGGATAGTTTTTTTTTTTTTTTTTTTAAAGTTTCTTTATACACATTACTTCCTGGTTTGTGTCTCTGACTTCTCCTGTATATGCTTTGGTGGCACAGCTGTGCTCGACAATTCTTCTCCCTGGCTGGCTATGGAGTGAAAGGTGTAAGTGCTATCAGCTGTGGATCTGATAAGTGTGAAGAAACCTCCTTCCTTATCATTTCATGTATTGCTCTTTTCATTGCCAAAATGTTATCTATCGCTGTCCAGAGAAGGATAGAGCAATCATTATGTCATTACCTACGATTTGTAATGAGACTACATATAGATAAGCAGCAGCTATAGTAACATGAGATTAGTCTACCCTGCTATTCAGGAGTTTTATCTATTAAGTAATCAGAGCTAGGAAAAGACAACATTTTATATGTAATTTTTAATTGGCGACATATAAAAAAAAAATTACCAAACATTGTAAAAAAAATAGTTTTCCAGGAATGTTGGTTTTAACAAAATTACTCCTTTTTGATGGAAGTGTCCCTTTAAATGGAGATTGTTGGCATGTTTTCATAACATACAATATTATCAAACATCCTTCAGACTTCACATCCACAGACTTCAGACTTCACATCCATTTCTCTCTGCAGCCACATCTCTGCTTCTCTGGCTGCGCTCCAATACGGCTGAAATCCTTCCCAGGCATTACGGTAATCCACAGTTCTCATAGAGAAAGTGACATGCACATTATCCTGGCAGGATACGCACCGTGGATAATGGATGTCTATGGGGCCGTAGAGCTGCCGGCCCCCCTCCCCCCCCCCCGCCCCCCTACATGGCAGCCGGTGTAATTGCGGGCGAAATCCGTCCCCGGAATTACGCATGCAATAAGCCGTGTGAACCTAGCCTTACAGTGTATTTTACTTACAACTTGTTCTCTAATGTTTTCCCTCCATCTCCAAACAATGCCATCTTCAACAACATCTCATAGGCTATATTCACTTGTGGAGGATTGAAGGGGATGAGCTAAAAGAAAAGTAAAATATTACAGAAGACCAAATTTTGTGTTAAAGGGGTTGTCTCATCTCACTGTTTCATAGAGTCAGTAGCAATCTCTCATTCATGCATTCTGTCACTTCCTGGTCAAACTGTCTGTAATTGGTATATGAGCTCCGTGTATTCAGACTTCTGCTAATTAGTCTAGCTTAGATAAACGATTCAGATCCAGAGAATCTTGAGCGCTAAAGTAAACAGTAGCTATTAGTGTCTTTTGCCTGAAATATCAGATAACACACAAGTTCTCAGGATGCTGGCAGTTCTGTGCTGCAACCTGTGTGATGACGTCACTCCCTGCTATCCGATAAGACAAACAGCAGAGGGAGAACAAACAAACAGGTCAGTAACTAGAGAAACCAGAAAGCCCTCAGAAGGTGATAAAATCACTTGTAGCCCCTGAACAAAAAAAAAAATGAACAAAGCAATATATTTGGAAAACGTCTTCATTTAGTGTTCGCTACATGTTGAAAGCTATTCTTTCTAGTGAGCCAACCCTTTTAATATCCACTGTCCAGGAAATGAGCACTGCACAGACTAGGTAGAGAATGGTGCGCAAGGAGTGAGCGCTGGAATAGGTCAGTAGTTTCCACTTATTTCTGCAGTTCTGTATTAGTAGATCTGTAATTTACACGTAAGTGTTACATTGGAAGATTAAACCACAAACAAAACAGATCCAGTCCAATTATACACAAAATTTGCTTTATGAAATTTTTTTAAATACCCATATAACTTTTAAGGGTTTCATCAATTTTCTTTACAAATATAAAACCTGTGATCCATGAAATTCAATTTTCACTTACATATCTTGAACACAGCAATAGTCCATATGTTAATCCATGTTAGTATAGGGAGAGTGGTTGCATGTGTCTGCAGAGAGAGTCCTGTGGTACCCGTGGTGAGAGGTTGGTCCCACTATGCGCGGATCTGAGGAATGGGGAGCCACCTCCGAAACGTCATCTTGTGCGCTCGGACACTAGGACTCTCTCTGCAGAGACAGGCAACCACTCTCCCTATACTAACATGGATTAACGTATGGACTATTGCTGTGTTCAAGATATGTACCCTGTATTATTTTTCTATGAACAAGAATTCACATTTATTGTTGAACAAAACATCCACATGTATTAATATACTGTAGTGATTTCATCACAAACATCAAAATAAGACGCCAAATTCTGAATTGAATAAAAAAAAATGCACTATGTCTTATTTTCGGGGGTGTCTTATTTTCGGGGAAACAGGTTAAGTGAAAATTGAATTTCATGGATCACAGCTTTTATATTTGATGAAACCCTTAAAAGTTATATGGGTATTTAAAAAAAAATTCATAAAGCAAATTTTATGTATAATTGGACTGGATCTGTTTCATTTGTGGTTTAACTGTATATATGGTTTATTGGAGAAAAAACCCTCTTTTCAGTCAACTACCTGTTCCATGTTTGGCACCCCATGTCTGGATCACCACAAAATAACTGTCTGTGTAAGGTTCCATATGCATTATTAGATGTGATGAAAGTTGGTTTCTCTGCTAAGCACTGCATACAGACATTGTAACCCGGTCCCTTACTGGGGATTCTACACTTTACCTTCATCCATAGTTTAGGACAAGGCCCCTTGTCAAAGGAAGAGGAAGTGTGCCAAGAGAGTGTAGTAGTGTGGGAAGAAGGAGGTTGCCTCATGTAGAGAGGGTGTGTGCCTTCCTACAGTGCAAGCTGAACAAATCAGGGTATCAGTCCCTTGGCCACAGTGACTTCCAGAGTCTATGGCAAACTGAGAAACTACTTGGTGTTCACAAGTAGCAGAGTGAATTGCCCAAGAACTCAGCAGCTCCACAGAGTCAGGACTTCAATGGTGACAGAAGCCAGGATTCCTATAGGATTCGCACTGCCTGTTCCTGGAAGGGATCATCGATCCAGCACTTTTCTCTCTTGGAAATTACGAAATCCAGGAGTCCTGACATGAGATGTGTAACTAGCAGCAGGTGAGCTACACTACACTACAGCAGAGAAACTGAACTGTCATCGCACATGTTAGGCAGAAATCCTATTTGCTGGAAGGTTTAACACCTCCTGGCAATGTCTGCAGAGCTTCAGTAAATTGCAAGTGTTGTTAACCCTGCCTGGATGTGTTTGTTTTTTGCCACATCATCCTGCACCATCTGCCCTGGGAGTCAGCCCTAGTTGGGAAGGGGTTAATCACCAGGCACTTATTACCACCATCTATCTCCCAGGGCTCTCCATTAGTGCCAGACTGAACTCTGGCCGACAACCTCAACTGGTGTCATGAACTTATTTTTCAATAACTTCTTCTTTGCCGAGCTGCCACCGCGCCTAGCTGGGCCTGCCCAGCCTTCGGACCACCGTGTACTACTACTGAGGCCAGCCTGGTCGGTACACATGAATATAACTATTTTGAGCAGTCGAAACGAATTGTTTTGAAGCACATTGGAAGATTACGCCTTCATCATCTTCAGGTAGAGGCAGAAGTTGGGTGATGTTCTGACTACAACATAATGCCTCATGTTGTGTGCTTGAACACCTCACCTATATTACACCCGTCTTTCGCTCACCTGGTGTCCTGCCTCTTCTAGAAGCTGCTTGGTTTCCAGGAGAACTCGCCTCATACTGGGATTAGGATGAAAAAATCCATCCTCCTCATAGTATCCGATGCGGAGAGGAGTGACAGAGGAGAACATCTGCAGAACAAGAAGTATATGGGTGAGAAGCAGATCATGAGGAGCATCTTCTAACCACATACATTCTATTTACCAGGACAGTAAATATAGACCCTTGTTAGTGAGGGTGCCACATATGAACAGAAAGTCACAAAGCAGCAAAGAAATGAGCTGCTAAACATGTCCAGGCCACCATGTTAACTAATAACTGAATTTGTATAAACTAAATTTGATGCCTTATTACCTCTTCATTAAAATAAAGGGGAGGAACATTGGGGTCGATCTGGAAAAGTTCATCGCACCATAAAGCTTTCATAGTCAGCACCAGACTGTCCACATCTCTCGCCATTGGCCCAATGCACAACGACACTGGAAGAACAGACACCGTTATTATTCTACACCTATGGCTGCTTACCTTTTCCGGAAGGGGAATGGCTGATGCTCAGTAGACAATGGCACTAAAGGCATGAACACTGAAAGAAGGGAAACAAACCAAACAAGCTCTCCATCCCTGATATTGATGCCTATGCCACATATACATCATGACAATCAATGAGCTCCATCCTCTCATTCCATTATTATCACTGTAGTGTTAAAGTAATAAATTAGGTCAGACCTAAATAGTCTAAAAGGATCCACTTTGGTTGCCTAATTAGTATATGAGAAAGAAGAGTCAAAACACACAAAAGAAGTATTCAGTGTCCAGGGAATCTAGGCACAGAGCCAATCTGTTATTAGCACATTACAAATTATGCCACTAGGCACAGGTCTTTTAACCAATTAGATCAGTCTTTTCCCTGAGGCCGAGGACCATGACCATATTTGATATAAGGTGTTCCGGAATGTCAAACATTGTATATGTTTGTATATAGCAGGTTTAGAAACCCATGCACTGCACCATGTTATAATATAGATTGTAAGCCTTCGCAGGTAGGGTCCCAGTTATTAGTCATTTTTTGTTGCCACTGTACTTTGTTTGACACATGTTATATATGTACCCCCTTTTGATGGTACAGTGCCCTGGAATCAATGGCGCTTTAAAATAAATAATAATAACGTATAATTTCCTGTCAACTATCCATTACTTACATCAGCCATAGGAAAGACTTTATATTGTTCACCACTTCCATAGTAAGGACTAGAATCTAGTGTAAAACTAGCTGGCCACATCCCATTACTCAATATTGCAGACACAGGGCTATGCCATGCTTTCTCCAAACATCATATTTACCTGCTGTCATTCCATCAATGCAGGAACGGACACCTTGAAGGCTACAACATAAAGGAAAAGTAAATATTATCAACATTATCATAAGGCTCAGGTCATACATGCATTGCTGCTTGAAAGTTTGTAAACCTTTCAGAGTTTTCCATGTTTCTTCATTAATTTGATCTAAAGCTACATTTGATTTTCATGCAAGTTCTGTGCTTGATGCTGCAGCAGTCACTCACCACTACTTTACATCACCGTTTGGAAGTGAACAGCGCTGAACGATAATGTAAGCAGAGACACATGGCTATGCAGCCAATCAGCAGCTACAGCAGTGACATACCTGTTTGGAACCTTAAAAATTTAAACAGAAGAGCGATCGACCCAGTGTTGGAACCCAGGTCCATAGGGAGGTGAGAATAAGTTGTTTTAAAAATTTTACTGAGGCCCCAGGAGACGCTTGTTTGATTTTGTAACAAAGTGGACAACCCCATTAGCTTATGTGAGAAAAGTCTTTAGTTGCTTAGAGGTTAACTTGGGTTCCTTTCTAACATTACAGACTGTTGTATGCTTTGGTCTTGTCATGATCTTTGTCGGTCAACCACTCCAGGGGAGGGTAACAATGGTCTTGAATTTTCTTCATTTGTACACTATGGAGAAGATGTATGAAATGGGATGCACCAGTTTTTTGGTGTGATGTCTGAAAGGTCATGTGACAAAAACGGACGCAAGTCCGATGTCCTCGAAGCTATTATCCCCACCAATTCTTAGGGGTTGCACCACATTCATACGATTAGACCCATTTATGAATGGTGCTCTACAGAATGCATCACAAAAGTGTCTACTAATCCATGCCAATTTTAAACTGGCAAGGATGAGACAAATTTTGGCCTAGACCCTTTTCGATAAACTTTTTTGGAGCACTGCAGTTTGTCTCACGAGTCACATTTATAAAGTGATGTAAGACCCATGCATATTGACGAATGCTACACTAACCTAACCATACAACTGTCTAGTCTAAGGCTATGTCTACACTGCATAGCTTTACGATCGTATTTTTGGCGCTTTTAGTTTTTTAAAAGCAGTGAAAATACGATCGTTGGTGCGGCCCCATAGACTAGAATAGAAAAGATGAGCTGTAGTCTCCACAGCTCGTCTTCTCTAGGATCGTCTTTTGGCGAAGGCGTATTATACAACATGGTGTATAATACGCCAACGCTTTTAGTTTTCAGTTTACAATTGTATGGGCGACGTAAAAAAAAGAGAAGCGAAAGCGGTTTTTGCACAAAATGTGACAAAAACCGCGGTCCTGCATTGGAAAAAAAACAGCCGCTTTCAGACCGATTTTTGTCCGATACAGTGTAGACACAGCCTAAGACAGTTTTCATACATCTGCCCGTATCTGTTTGTGGATTGGTGGAATTAAAACTCTTTAGAGATGGTTTTGTAGCCCTTTCAGCCTAATAAGCATCTCCAGCTCTTCTGCTACGGTCTTCACAAATCTTCTTTGTTTGCACCTTGATAAACTTTCACAAATATGTGTTATAAAGATCAGACTTTGTTAGATCTCTGTTCTCTAAATAAAACAGGTTGACCACTCACACCTAATTGTCATCCCATTGGTTGAAAATGCTTGACTTATTTTATCTTCACATTATCATACATTTTCCACTCTCAGATATGTAATGTTGGATCATATTCCTCTATAAATAAATAAGTCTCATATATTTGACTAATTTGTTTGCTTTGGTTCTCTTTAATTACTTAAAGGACTTGTGTGAAAAGCCAATGAAGCTTTAGGTTAAATTTATGCAGAAATATTGAAAATGAAGTGTTCACAAACTTTCAGGCACCACCTATAGTTTATGCTCTGACCATACTGACCAGGAGCGAACACAATCTGCTGGACATCATGGACATCTGCTAGACAATGCCTAAATAGATCTGACTTCACCTCCATTATGGATAAACTTGATCCCAGATGAAAAGGTCAGTGAACGAAACCACATAAGGAATCCTCACACTATCCAACAAGTGCAATGAACAAGATCCATCTCTTTCACTGAAGGTAGAGGGAGGAGGTCCATTGTCTATAAACTGCATGAGCTGGCAAGGATGGGCAGATGTCTTAGCAAAGCCTGTAAGAGGTCAATGGTCATTAAAGTATCAGTGCCTCTAGTCACATGACAGTGATGATAAAAGAGCTGATAAGATCGCCCCATAGAAGATGGAGGCATTCAGTTACAAAAGAGTCATGCCACTTCTCCGCTCCAAAGTCATGTGCCACTTCTAGGAAGTGGTAACTACTCAGGGTTAAGCATCATTTCCAATACATAATAACTCTATTACAATTTCCCTCATGTAATACAAATGTAAAGTATGGATTCAGTGGATTCCATGATGCTGACCTCAGTCTAGCTGGAGTCGGCTTAAATCCAGTAAGTCCACAGAAGCTGGCTGGTAGGCGGATGCTGCCAGCAAGGTCGGTTCCAAAGCCAAGTATAGATCCTCCACCACCAATCAACGCTCCTTCCCCACCAGTGGATCCTGCGGCCCCCTTGGCCTTATCATATGGGTTTAATGTCAGTCCATAAATAGGGTTACTGGTCTCATAGCTGGAAGGGAATAAGAAAAGGTCTAGATTATAAAACACACTCAGTAATAGCATCATTGGACATTTGGTTGTGGTTTGATATGTTGGCAGTAGCAGTCAAATTACCAGCCTGGTTTATTTGGATCCAGTTGGAGTGCAGAGCAACACTGGAGGTTTGCATTGTCCATATAACGCTGGTGATGAACACCAGCAAATAGCTTGAGTTATACTGCGGATACAGCACAACATCATTCTCTCCACTGTACTCACCACATCAGTGATTGGGGGTTATTTGTCTTGGCAAATACAATGGCTCCGAGTTTCTTCAAGACACTGACAATGACGCTGTCCTCCTTCTCCAGAACATCGAGATATTGAACTAAGCCACAGGTAGAAGGGTGACCCTGAAAATAAACCCAGAGATCTGGTGAGGAACCTCCTACACCAACACTGATTTATCTTGAATCTGTAAATGACTAATTCTTCTTAGCTATTAAAGCTACAAATCATTCCCCAAAAGTTATCAAATCATAAATGGACAACAGCTAATTTTATAAAAGTGTCCCTGCCCCATGAGAAGAAGTAGAGACATGTTGGGCGACCATTACCTGATAACCGACGTGTTCTTTTATCGAGACCGGGACTCCATACAAGGGACCCTTCACCCTTTTCTCTTTTAGTTCCTTCAGCTGCTCCTCACAGTCAGACAGGAAAACCGTCACACAATTCAGGTCGTTATTCACTTCCAGAGCCTGAGGAAGAAAGAGGAAAATATGATAGAACAGGGAGCGGGACAAAAATAGAAATTAATTTGTGGATCTGGGGATGGAGAGGATGAGTCTGTTTACAGTATTTCAGGGCAGGAGATCAATGTAATTAAACCCAAATATTCTCCAACAATAGAGAACCCCACCCAACGTTGATCACTGGTCCAGCAATCACAAATGTTGGATTGGGGCAGTATCTCCTGCAACAGTCCATTTGTAAACTTCCATTGTCTGTTACATAGCCCTTTATGAAAGCACATAGGACTGGACAGTCGGCCATTTAATCAGGAAATGATCTACCATTATAGTCCTGAAATCCGCACCTTCTCAACAAAAGAAAACAGGACAATCTCCGGGGTCAGGGATTCATCCTTTAGTTTCTCGGTCAACTCCAGTAACGTCAGCTCCAGGATTGCTTTGCTGTCCACTCCAGGATTCTGGAAGAATAGACAATGCTGCTGTTAGATATACAGGTGGTAGTGCAGTTAAAGTAGGGGAGTCAGAGATTTGGGGTTGTGTTCTATGGTTTAGTATTGGAATTATTTGCATTGAGGTCATTGATTTGAGCCTTGATGAAAATTAGATTAGGGACAGTGATGTGTTTTCAGTTGGTCACTGAGAAACGGTTGATCTGCTGAAGACTTTCTTCCCAGATTTCCTCATTGGAGCAACCTAGTAAATGTGTCTGTTTCCTCAATGAGTGCAGATAAGTGGCTGCCAGAAATATTTGGTGAGGATATCATTGGAAAAAAATAGAAAGTTCAAGGGGTTTTCTCACCACAATGTTTAGTTTTATACATGTAGACAAACGTAAATAAAGACTATTACCAAATACATTCCTCTTTTAAGTTTGCTTTGTTTAGGGATAAAGGAGATTTTATCTACTGCTTATTTACCCAAGTTTCTCTAGGTTGCTGACCACCTCTCTCTGCTCTCATTGCTCCATCAGCCCTGCCTGACCAGCTGAGTCTTATCTCCAGCACAGGAGCTTGTTTATCTAATTTTCTGACAAGTTTTAACCTTTTAAAGCTCCATAGCCTTTTGCACTACCGTTTACAAACTTTCTGCAGTTATGTCACTGTAGCAGGCTTAGCTAGGGATAGCAGAGCTGTTATGACTGCCCACCTCGCACAGCCATGTGTCAATCATTACTATAGACCCAACCACAGCCTGATCAGGAAGTGTGAGTCCAAAGCTGCCTGTGGCTCTGTGAAACAGCATGGTGAGACATCTCCTTTACAGCAGTAGCATATAAAATATACTTCTATCATTGTTATGATTTCATGTGAAGCCTTTGGTGCTGTTATAAATACACTCCTCAACATTGAAATTGCAACACCAAGAACGACAGGCTGTAAGGGTGCTTTCACACACTGCATTTTTTGGTGCGCTTTTTGGATGCGTTTTTTGTGCAGGAATGTACAGCATTAATTGCTGTGCTTTTCTGCACAAAAAACACATCCAAAAAACACACCAAAAACATACCTGCATGTGAAAGCACCCTAAGAGTATGTTCACACAGCATTTTTGGAATCTGATTTCGGATCCGTTTTGGATCCGAAAACCACATCCAAAAACACAGCGACGATCGGATCCAACATGTATCCAACACGCAGGTGCATGTTTGGCTGCGTTTCGGCTGCAGCAGGAACACAAATTATGGTTTTAAATAGGGCTCCTGCTGAATCTTTCAGATCAAGAATTGACATGTCAATTCTTAGAACGGATCTGAAAGACAGATTCGAAAGACGCGATGAAACATGCATCGGCGATCACTCGTCTGAACACCGCTGCGTGTTTTACAGTGAAAGCAATGTAAAATCACATTGCAAATTATTAGATGCATGTTTGGGTCCGTTTAGGGTCCAATCGACAGATCCAAACATGATTCAAAAAAAGTATGTTCACAGGGACTCAACAAGCCGTGTGAACATACCCTAAGGCCCTGCAAACCAAGAAAGTAGCAGGTGTCGCTAAGATCTGCAAATGATCACATTTTTAAGCACCCAGATCCAATTTGTGGTATGTGGGAGAAGCATAAGAGACAGATGGAAAGCAAAGTTTTTTAACCACCTGAAACATCAAAAATCAGACAAAGTGGTACTGGATGACTGTGCAATGCCTCCTATATAGTACATCTAAGTCATACACAGCAAGAGGGGAACCAGGGGGTGAGTGCTCTGGTGTAAGGGCTTGTTCACACGGCGTTTTGGATCCTTTTTTCGGATCCATTTTTGGCAGTTGAAAAGCGCATCCTGAAAGCGTATCCGCAAAACGCAGCAGTTTTTACTTTATTTGGATCCGTTTTGAATGCTTTTTCACTTGCGTTTTACGCATCCGCTTTCCGGATGCGTTTTCAGAACTCTCTCTCTCTCTCTCTCTGCTCATCCATGGCCCCACAGCTCCCAGCTCATCCGCGACGATCATCAGCCCCCGATCTCCAGCCCCGCTTACCTGCACCCGCGCCGCCGCTCTCCAGCCCCGCTTACCTGCACCCGTGCCGCCGCTCTCCAGCCCCGCTTACCTGCACCTGCGCCGCCGCTCACCAGCCCCACCGGTCCCGCGATCTGCGCCGCCGCTCACCTGCCCCGCCGGTCCCGCGATCTGCGCCGCTGCTCACCTGCCCCGCCAGTCCCGCGCCCCGCCTACCTGCAGCCGCGCTGGTCCCGCGATCCAGCCGCCGCTCACCTGCGCCCCGTCCCGCGATCCAGCCCAGCTCACCTCGCCGATCCACCTGGCGTCGCTCACTGCGCTTTTCGCATCCGCTTTCAGGATGCAAAGCGCAGCTGTTACGTACCAGGAGTGTGGAGCGCTTTTGGACAGGTGCCAAAAGCGGACTCCATTATCTCCTATGGGCTTTCACTTGCGTAAACCGCAAAAAGAATGGACATGTCAATTCTTAAAGCGGATGCGAAAAGCGCAGGGCAGGAGAGCCCTCAAAAGCGCATCGGCGATCTCCCATGGGAACGGCGATGCGCTTTTGCCATTCAACTCAATGTTAATCACACTGACAATTGTTAGATCCATTTTGCGGATCCGTAAAACGGATCCGTAAAACGGATCACAAAAACGCCGTGTGAACTAGCCCTAAGTGGTAAAGAGACCAACACACTAGAAAAAATAGTTATACACCGGCACACCACTATATAAAGAAGGAGTGTATTTATTTACAAAGTAGACAGAATAATGCCCAGTTAAAGGTCTGGGAACAGATTACTGCACAAAATTAGAACATAGATATCATGGGAGAATAACATGCAGATGCCCGTGACGTGTCAGCCGGCAGGCCTTTATCAAACAACACCTGTAATAAATGGTAAGGGAAGGGGAGAACCAAGAAGGCAGCGGCAGCAGCAGCAAAATAAGATAGGCTGGTGAAATGGGGGGAGCCCGTATCAAACAGCGAAGAAGAAGGCAAAGTACAGTAAAGCAGGACCAGAGCACATCTGTGTGTGTGGAAATGTGTGTGAAGCTCCCTACCGGCATCAGGACGTATTCATATGTCCAAAGCCGATAAGGGGTTAAAAGGCAGGTTCATTTTGGAGAGTGACTTAAAGAGAGCAATACATTACGTGGAAATCCCTAAAGAAGCATTTATGCTATCTATCATACATGAAAAAACTTTGAGATTCTCGGTTCACATATTTTGATCAAAAGATGTTTAAGCTGCCCACGACTTTCAACGTGATCTCAAATCGGGGAGTCCTACACTATCTTTACCTCTCAATAGAGCCAATACCAGGCCTCTCACTGGGTCAACCGACCTCCATTATACAGAGAAAAAAATAAAAAAACACACCAAACCTGCAAGCTGCACTTCTTATGACAGCCTGTGAAAGTGGGCGGGTGCAGAAAACCAAAATGGAGGCACCCCTTAAACATCTTTTGATCAAAATATGTGAACCGAGAATCTCAAAGTTTTTTCATGTATGATAGATAGCATAAATGCTTCTTTAGGGATTTCCACGTAATGTATTGCCCTTTTTGCAGTAGTGTGCCGCTGGCAGTGGTGTGCGTGTGTACATATAATATATATATATATATATATATATATATATATATATATATATATGTGTGCCGCAGCCCTGCCGGTGGCACCTAGGTTTGTATATGTTTTTTCAGAAATGTTTTTTGTGCAGAACCATACGTTATATTTGGTGTATATTGATTTTAACCTATATGGGGAGGAAGGGGTGCCTCCATTTTGGTTTTCTGCACCCGCCCACTTTCACAGGCTGTCATAAGAAGTGCAGCTTGCAGGTTTGGTGTGTTTTATTTTTTTCTCTCTGTATAATGGAGGTCGGTTGACCCAGTGAGAGGCCTGGAATTGGCTCTATTGAGAGGTAAAGATAGTATAGGACTGCCCTATTTGAGATCACGTTGAAAGTCGTGGGCAGCTTAAACATCTTTTGATCAAAATATGTGAACCGAGAATCTCAAAGTTTTTTCATGACTTAAAGAGATGCTCCCACTGGCACTTTTTAGCACTGCAGGTTGGCTTTTCTAGGAACTCTCAAAAAAATGAATGGAGAGGATGGCCACATGTGCAGTCCTCTCCATTCTCTGAGATGGTCAGCTCATAGCTAGTAACTCTGAAAAGTGCTAATGCCTCACCATGCTGTTTTACCGAGCCACAAGCAGCTTCAGATTCACAGTTCCTCACTCTTCCTGGTTAGGCTATGGGTGGTTCTGTAGCAAGGATTAGCATATCAGTTCCATATTCCCAACTCTCCTAATTGCACTGACATGACAGCAGAAGATGTAATTTATAGTTCAGAGAGCTTTAGAACCTAAAGTAAACAATCAAAAGTAATATCCTTTATTTGTCAGAGATAACACACTCTGTTCTGAAGCTGCTAGCAGTCCTGTAGTCACTCCCTACTCTCTGTCTAAGGCAGTGTTTCTAAACTCCAGTCCTCAGGACCCACCAACAGGCCATGTTTGCAAGATCTCACTTAGAATGGACGGACCATAATTATATCACCTGTGCAGAATGCACTGACAATAATGATATCTCCTGTGCAGAATGCACTGACCATAATTATATCATCTGTGTAATGCTAAGGAGATCCAGAAAACATGACCTGTTGGTGGGTCTTGAGGACTGGAGTTGAGAAACACTGGTCTAAGGCCTGGTTCACATATGCGTCGGAGGTATTGTTAAGGATCATTGTTGCATGTTCCGTCAGGACTATGTTCCGAACTTCTGACGCAGATGTGAACTGAGCCTACTCAGGAAGGGAGAACAGGACAGTAACCAGAGGAGAAACCTTTGTACACTCAGAGCAGATAAAACCTCTTATTTCCTGACCAAGGTAAAATCAAAACGCTAATGTATTTGGAAAAAGTCTTGATTTAAAGTTACCTACATGATGAAAGCTAGTCTTTGTAGAGAGACAACCCCTTTAAGGATCAATATAAAGACAATGGCTAAATGGCTGTAAGTCTCTTTCAGCAATATTTTCAGTCAGTATTATGGATTAAAGGGGTTGTCTCACTACACTGATTCATCTCACCTCAGTCCTGTTTTCTTGGTTTCATTTTGAATTCAGGGGCGTGTTTACTGGCTTCTACTAGGCTGCAGTAGAAGCCAGGTCTGTAGCTATAGCAACCAGTGCTGGCAGCCTATCAGGAGAGATCAAACAGGTCTGTATCTATGGCGACCTGAGGAGCTGATGCAGCCCATACAAGAGAGGATATCTAGGAATAGGTAGGACACTGTTAATGGACACATATTGCAAAGAGACTTGTTTTTGGAAGATCTTTAACATAAAAAGCAGCAATCCTTGTAGTAAGACAATCCCTTTAAGGAAAACCCTACATATTTTGTATCACCGGAATCGTACCAACCTTCAGGATACAGATAACACATCATTTATACCGAAAAGTGAAAAACATAAAACCCCCTCTGTAATGCCGCAATAATATTTTTTGTTTTTAGTTTCCACCCTACATAGAATTTTTGGGGGTTTTCCCAGTACATTATATGGTACGTTCAATGGCACCACTTAAATTACATCTTGTTCTGTAAAAAAAAAAACAAGCCTTCATACTACTTTGTGGAGAGAAAAATAAAAAAGCTTTTGGAAGACGGTGAAGAAAAAAACAAATGCACTGGGAAAAAAAGGCTCCGCCAAGAAGTGGTTAAGTTAGCATACCTTCCAAGTATCGCTCCTTTAGAGGGACAATCCCTACTTTTGAACCAAGTCCCCTGTCCCTCTTAACTTCTTAAATGATCCTTTATTTGACTTGATAAGGAAAATTGTATTAATAAATTTATTGTGTTACTCCAAAAGCATATCTCTGGTTCATAACTGCATCAAGCTACAGTTTAAATATTAGTTTATTATTTGTTGTAATTTAGACCATGCACAATTTCTACATTCAAATGATTTGTGCTAATTAGTAAAAAAAATAAAAATATTGAAGCCTATGCATATACATGAAAAAATATATTTTTCAAACAATGAACCAGAGTCTCCTTTTTTTCCATGCAAGCAGTTGAGAGGAATGAGTTGAGTGTTGAGGGCTGGTTCTGAAATTAAGCTCAAGTTAGTGTCGGGGTTAGTTTTGAAGTATAGGTTGAGTTAGGGATGGGATTTGTTGTAAAGTTAAAGGGGTTGTCTCACTACATAGATTCATCTTACCTCAGTCCTGTCTTCTTGGTTTCACTTTGAATTCAGGGGCGTGTTTACTGGCTTCTACTAGGCTGCAGGTCTGTAGCTATAGTAACCAGTGCTGGCAGCCTATCATGAGAGATGTAACAGGTCTTTAGCTATAGCAACTGGTGCTGGCAGCCTATCAGGATAGAGCAAACAGGTCTGTAGCTATAGCGACCTCGGGAGCTGATGCAGCCCATACAAGGGGGGATATCTCAGAATAGGTAGGACACTGTTAATGGACACATATTGCAAAGTGACTTGTTTTTGCAAGATCTTTAACATAAAAAGCAATCCTTGTAGTGAGACAACCCCTTTAAGGCTAAGTTAGGTTTGGGGCCTGCTTTAACCAATGTTTTGATACTGCTTCACACATCACCCTGCAGTTATCAGTACCAATGCTCATGTTACCTGGGTAGGATATGCCGTACATCCAGTATAATGACATCTTATTATACTTTATTGTTCCATTCAGAAAGCTGGGCAAGATAGATTAACACTAGAAGTGATGGTCAAAGGAGTTTGAAATCTATATGAGATAACTCATGAACCCGTCATATACGACCAGGGCTGCCATCAGTCATCTATTAACCGTTTCAGGACCCCATACAGCCAAATCAAATGGGGCCCCCACCCATTACTAGCTCCTATTTTTTAACATATCAGTGGGTCCCTTTTTGATTAGGGCCCCTGACACAAGTACTGCCCTATTGGCACCCCTGTACACGACAGCTGGCAGTGCCAACCAGAGAGTCACCAATTTTACCTGTTTGTGAAACTTGTCCAGCGCTTCCCTCATGTGTTGCACACTGTCCTCTCTCCTTCTCCTTTCCTCCTCTATTTTCCTCTGGATTCGCCGTCTCTTCCTCCATCTCAGGCCAAATAAAGACACAGCAATGACGCAGCTGACAGTGGCCAGGAGCTTACACTCCAGGACGTGCTCTGAGAGGATCTCAGCTACCTTCACCCACATTCTGTACAGTCTGAGTGGAGACAGAACCAGAGAGGTGTTAACTTTACAATTTGGTCACATTCCAGACATTCATGATCACATGCAAAGTGTGTCATTTATTTGACATAACAGTATTTACACACAGACTACACCAAAGAGACAGATACAAACAGTCCACTCTAATTATAATGGAGAAGACGGGGGCCAGACCAAAATGCTCCACCTCTTTGCCCTCAATTGTAAATTTAATCCATATAGACACAGTTGATACTCCAGGTAATGGCGAGTACTATAAATATTCAAAGCTTTATTAAAGGAGTTGTCTCACCATGCTGTTTCACAGAGCCCCAGACAGCTTCAGACTCACACTTCCTGGTCAGGTTGTGGGTGGTTCTACAGCAGTGATTGGGATATCAGCTCTGCTATTACTAGCTATTCCCATTACAGTGATGTGAGTACAGGAGGTTTATAATCTGTAGTGCACAAAGCTACAGAGCTCTAAGGATTAAAACTTGCCATTAACTTAGGTAAAAAAGCTCCTGTGGTGAACATAAGATTCAGCAGGGAGTGACTCAGCATAGACCGATGGCGACTTGGAGCAATGAGATAAGAGAAAGGGCAGAGAGAGGTGGTCAGTAACCAAGTGAAACTTGTGTACACTAGCAGTAGATAAAAGCTTCTTTATCGTGAACAAAGCAAAATTAAAGCAGCAACGTGTTTGATAAGAATCTTCATTTACCATTCCCTCCAGGTTAAAAGCTCATCACTGTGATGAGAAAACCCCTTTAATTCATGCATGTCACAAGAAAAATATCCCTGTGTAATACAGGTAGTAGTATATTCAGGTTTTGTGCCAGAACACTTCATTAGTACAGCTAGTTTCAATGTGGCTAGGTCCAGTGGGTACGGAAATTATTCAGACCCCTTTAAATTTTTCGCTCTTTGTTTCATTGCAGCCATTTGGTAAGATCAAAAAAGTAAATTTTTTTGCTCAGTAACGTACACTCTGCCCCCCCCCATGTAGATATTTTTGCAAATTTATTAAACAAGAAAAACTGAAATATCACATGGTCTTAAGTTTTCAGCCCCTTTGCTCAGTATTGAGTAGAAGCACCTTTTGAGCTAGTACAGCCATGAGTCTTCTTGGGAATGATGCAACAAGTTTTTCACCCCTGGATTTGGGGATCCTCTGCCATTCTTCCTTGCAGATCCTCTGCAGTTCCCTCAGGTTGGATGGTGAAGGTTGGTGGACGCCATTTTCAAGTCTCTCCAGAGATGCCCAATTGGGTTTAGGTCAGGGCTCTGGCTGGGCCAGTCAAGAATGGGCACAGAGTTGTTCTGAAGCCACTGCTTTGTTATTTTAGCTGTGTGCTTAGGGTCATTGTCTTGTTGGAAGAAGAACCTTTGGCCCAGTCTGAGGTCCAGAGCGTCTGGAAGAGGTTTCATCCAGGATATCTCTGTACTTGGCCGCATTCATCTTTCCTTCAATTGCAACCAGTCGTCCTGTCCCTGCAGCTGAGATACACCCCCATAGCATGATACTGCCACCACCATGTGTCACTGTTGGGATTGTATTGGGCAGGTGATGAGCAGGGCCTGGTTTTCTCCACCGCTTACAATTAACACCATAAAGTTTAATCTTCGTCTCATCAGACCAGATAATCTTATTTCTCATAGTCTGGGAGTACTTCATGTTTTATTTTGTAAACTGTCTGCGGCTTTCCCAAGTCTTGCACTGAGGAGAGGCTTCTGTCGGCCGCACTCTGCCATAAAGCCCCGACTGGTGGAGGCTGCAGTGATAGTTGACTTTGTGGAACTTTCTCCCATCTCCCTACTGCATCTCTGGAGCTCAGCAACAGAGATCTTGGGGTTCTTCTTTACCTCTGTCACCAAGGCTCTTCTCCCACGATTGTTTAGTTTGGATGGACGGCCGGGTCAAGGAAGAGTTGTGGCCGTCCTAAACATCTACCATTTAAGGATTATGGAGGCCACTGTGCTCTTAGGAACCTTGAGTGCTGCAGAAATTCTTTTGTAAGCTTCACCAGATCTGTCCCTTGCCACAATTCTGTCTCTGAGCTCCTTGGGCAGTTCCTTAGACCTCATGATTCTCATGTGCTCTGACATGCACTGTGAGCTGTGAGGTGTTATACAGACAGGTGTGTGCCTTTCCTAACCAAGTCCAATCAGTTTAATTAAATACAGCTGGACTCCAATGAAGGAGTAGAACCATCCCAAGGAGAATCAGAAGGAAATGGACAGCATGTGAGTTAAATATGAGTCACAGCAAAGGGTCTGAATACTTAAGATATTTCAGTTTTTCTTGTTTAATAAATTTGCAAAAATATCTACATTTCTGTTTTTTTCCTTTCAAGATGGGGGGGCAGAGTGTACATTAATGAGCAAAAAATTTACTCTTTGGATCTTAACAAATGGCTGCAATGAAAGAAAGAGTGAAAAATTTAAAGGGGTCTAAATACTTTCCGTACCCACTGTTTATACCGCTGAATCAATAAAAAAGGTTATAAGTACGGTACTTCTACATGGTCAGGCCAGACATCCATTCCTAACAGGAGGCAAAAAAAGCCCCACTGCATGTACCGCTAAGTAATTGCAATAGAAAGGGCAAAAATATCTGGAAAAGGCATAAACATTATTTGCTTCCACAGATAACATTTTACCAAGTTGCACATTAGCACTGCTGGTGGCGATATAATGAAAAATTTAGGACAGCCCTTGCAGTCAGATGTTGGTTGAGCTTTCATAGTGACTGATGTCTGAATCTAACTCATGCTTCCACAATCACCGAAGTCTTACTTTCTGCTGGCAGCTGCCACCAGTGGGAGCACATTGATGTCTGCAAGCCCAAAAAAGGGTTTATTGTTTTTTCTTTGAGTGAGCCACATGTCTGAAAACTGTCTGGGTCTAAAATTCACTTTGTTTCCCATAGCAACCAACCAGGGCGCCCCTTTCATTTTTTCAGAGCACTATATGAAATAAAAAGGGAGCTCTGACTAGTTGCTATGGGCAACAAAGAAAGTCTTAGACCAAGACAGGTTTCATACATGTGGCCCTAAGTTTTTGGCCTTGTACCAGTTTAAGCACAAGTGCCCAACTTTTTTAGAGGTTCACATTCAGCCTTCCATTCTTACAAGAGAAGCAAACCAGTAAGCCAGCAGATACCTGTAGAGACAGGAGACTGCTTCAGTTACAGTGATGAGGCTGAAAGCCGGTGTTCTTATTAATAGTTTTAACAAGGGTTCTTATTTTTTATTACACCATTTCTCTTCACAGGTAGTTTGAACTCTATTAGGGACAATTATTTAAGAAAAATTAGACAAAAAGGTTGAAGTAATGATATGGGTGTGCTTGGGGGTGGATAGAGGCATGGCATCATGTGGTATCATGTTTGTGCATGGCCTGGTGTGATGTCATGTATTTGGGCAGGTCCCACTGCACCGCTATGCCCAGGGGCCCATAATGTTGTTGTGATGACACTGGCTGCATGGTGGTCCCCTTTAAAGACCCACCAATGCCCAGTCTCAGAATTTACCCTACAGGTTTAATCAATAATTGCCAACCCTCCTGGAATGTCCGGGAGACGACTGCAAATAGGGGATACCTCCCGCACTCCCGAAACAGTTGGCAGACCTCTCGCAGTCAGCTGGCTATGGGAGGTTCTTCAAATACTAGTGGCATCAGGCAGCATTATAATGAGATGCTGAGGCTGGCAGTAGGGCGATTTATTAAAATATAAAGATTATACTACTCTCCCCCCACAGTCGCTGCCATCGCATATGTGAGAACTTCCACCGCAAGACGTGTGGTAGTGACAAAGACTGTGGGGGAGCAGCTTTGGGGGGGGGCTGGGTCTTCCCGACCATTGGTGGCCGTGGCTGCCACCAACGGAGCGGTGGCACGCCCAAAACATTGCACTTTACCCGCATACCCTGCCCCTACTCCGCTCCTCTGACTGTCAAATCACTGTCTGCGGTACATTGCCTGGGAGATTGACAGAGACCCTCTCCCGAGGGTCCGCACATCTCCAAGTACCCTGAATGCTCTGTTGACGGCAGAGAGATCTGCAAGAAGACAAGTGAGTATATGTGCCTGGGGAGGGAGAGCAAGAGTAGGGGGTGAGAGTGTGGGAGATAAGAGTGCGGAGGAGTGTGGGGGGATTAGAATGAGGGGGAGTGTGGGAGGAGGTTAGAGTGGGGGAGTGTGGGGGTGTAGAGTGGAGCGAGTGTGGGGGGATTAAGTGGGGGAGTGTAGGAGGAGATTAAAGTGGGGGAGCGTAGGGGGATTAGAGTTGGGGGAGTGTGGTGGGATTAGAGTGGAGGGAGTATGGGGGAATTAGGTGGGAGTGTGGGATGGGGTTTAGAGTGGCGGGAATATGTAGGGATTGGGGGGAGTGTGGAATTGGGATTAGAGTGGGGGGAGTGTGGGGGATTAGAGTGGTATGGGGATTAGAGTGAAGATAGTGTGGGGGATTAGAGTGGGGGGAGTGTGGTATGGGGTTTAGAGTGGGGGAATGTGGGGCGATTAAAGTGGGGAGGAGAGTGTGGGAGGGGGATTACAGTGGGAAAGTGTGGAGGATTACAGTTAGGGGAGTGTGGGGAGTATTAGAGTGGGGGGATTGTGGTATGGTAATTAGAGTGGGGGAGTGTGGTATGTGGATTAGAGTGGGGGGAGTGCGGGGGATTAGAGAGTGAGGAGAGAAGGTGGGAGGGGAATTAGAGTGCTGGATAGACTATCGAGCACCTAGAAAAGCTGGATGACTCCCTAATTACCCACAAGTGCAGTCAGCTTTCCGATGACAGGAAAACTGGATGCCATGAGTGGTGTATTATGGATCACCCAGCTTTATCGAGTCTTCATGTCATGGGGGCTGGCGCGGGTGCCGTCGCGCCCCGCGACCGCCCCCCCTGCTGCCCGGGTCCTGGCTCCTGCTCACTTACCCGTCCACGCTCCTGTGCATGCTGCTCCTGCCTGTCTTTGCCGCCGCGCACGTACACGCTGCTTAGGGCGCATGCGCGACGGCTGGTGATTTAAAGGGATTTAAAGGGCCAGCGCACCGGTAATTTGTCAATTGACCGCCGCTGGTCCTATATAAGGTATACGCCCCCTGCACTCTCTGCCAGATTGGTGGTGTGCGTCTAGTGAGTCTTGAGAGTGTTGGAGTTCTGTATTGATTACCCGTGTACCAGTCCGTTCCGCTACGTTTCCTGACCTTGCCTGTTTACCGCCTGCCCTGACCGTCTGCCTGTCTCTGACCACAAACCTCTGCCGCCCGTCCTGACCTCCTGCCTGTCCCCGACTTCGTCTCTGGATTACGATTCTGTACCATGCATTACCCCGGCCGTCATCGCAAGCCAGTCACGTCAGGGTTAGCGACCTGGTAGCCTCACGTCGCAGCAAGTTCATCCCGCTTTGCGGCGGGCTCTGGTGAAGACCAGGGGCTACTTACACTGTGTTCCAAATTATTATGCAAATAATATTTTCTCTTATTTTCCAAAATTACCTATATGTATTGCAGTCATTGTAATTTTCCAGTCATCGACTATTACAGTATAATTGAAAGGTTTTTGAACAAATTGTCTATGATAACAGTATTTTTTATTAAAAAAAAACTCAAAATGCACTCAAAATGCATGTTCTAAATTATTATGCAAAGCAGAGTTTTCAACCTTTTCATTTTTATAACAAACAAAAAAAATGGTCATTTGTGAAATTATAAGCATTAGCAGGTTATTACAAACTGAAATCAAACAGTTTTCAAGTCAAAACTTTATTCTAGGTGATGTTATATGTGCACATAGGACCCCTTGTTCGAATGAGCTTCTGAACTCTCTCATCCATTGAATTTGTCAGGTTTTGGATGGTTTCTGCTTTAATTGTTTTGCATGAGGACAGAATACCCTGCCAGAGCTGTTGCTTAGATGTGAACTGCCTCCCGCCATTATAGACACTCCTTTTGATGATGCTCCAGAGGTTCTCAATGGGGTTGAGGTCAGGGGAGCATGGGGGCCACACCATAAGTTTGTCCCCTTTTATGCCCATAGCAGCCAGAGATGCAGATGTGTTATTTGCAGCATGAAATGGTGCATTATCATGAATGAAAATGATCTTGCTGCGGAATGCACGGTTCTTCTTCTTGAACCATGGCAGGAAGTGCTGTTTTGAGAAACTCCACATCATTATGGAGTTTCAACTTTACACCTTCAGGGATCCTAAAGGGGCGAAAATTTTCCTCTACCCAGCCCAAACATTACTCCACCTCCTCCTTGTTGGCGCCGTAGCCGTGTTTCATGGGGTGTCCATCAACAGCCATCCTCCACTCATCCATCTGGACCATCGAGCGTTGCACGGCACTCACGGTGAACAAAACAGTTTTGAAGTCAGTCTTCTGTATTTGTTTGGCCCACTGGAGCCGTTTTGCTTGTGTGCAGTGGATAGAGGAGGCGCCCAGGAGGGGCTTACGCACAGCTGAACCTCTAAAGGGGACCCTGCATCTTGTTTGTTTGGAAGGCACCAGCAGCTTCAAAACTTGTCTGCTGCTTTTTGACAAGGCATTTTTTTGCAGCTGCTCCTTTAACATGACGTAATTGCCTGTTAGAAAGAGTCCTCAATTTTCCCTTAACAGCACGCACACGTTGTGTGTGCTGTAAAATCAGCTACTTTCTTCTTGATTGTGCGATGATCACGATGTAGTGTCTTGGCAATGTTGATTGGAGTCATGCCTTGACATAAACACTCCACAATTTGTTGCTTCTCAGCAGCCGACACATCCTTTTTCTTTCCCATTTTGGCTGAAAATGCAGGCTGCTTAATAATGTGGGACAGTCTTCTTAAGTAGTCTTGTCTTTAATTGGACACACCTGCCAAATTAATTAGCACAGGTGTCTTCAAATGCTTTCAGTGATATAAAGATCCCTGACATACATCACCATCAATGAGTTTAACTGACAAAAAAAAATTCTTACCTTATAACTCCTAAACACTTTTTGCATAATAATTTGGAACACAGTGTAGACTCCGCTCCCTGGCGTGGCTTAACTATCATCGCTTGCGGTGGTCCAGCGAATCCACCAAACCACTACAGTCCAATCTGGCCATGGCTTCCGCCAGGGTACCGTTGCCCGAGCTCCGGGACGTCACGACGGCCGTCGTTCAGCAGAGCCAGCGTATTGACCAGCTCGTGGCCATGATGCAGAACCTTGCGGCCCGTCTACCTCCGCCTGCGCTGCTTCCGCCACGCCAGCACCAGTTGCTTCTGCAGCCGTGGCTCTACCTGCTCCTGCACCGGGAACATCTCACGCTATGATGGAGACCCCAAGAAGTGCCGAGGATTCATCAGTCAATGCTCCATCCATATCGAGATGTTGGTGCATCAATTCCCTAGCAAGCGGGCTAAGATGGCCTTTATAAATTTGCTCTTATTGGGGGAAGCCTTGGCCTGGGCCACTCCCCTATAGGGGCCGAAAGGGGATCCGTTTGACAGCGAATCTGCAAACCTTCCTCCAGGGGTTCCCCACCGTCTTCGAGGAACCGGCCGCACCTCCTCCCGTACGCGCTCTTCTCCGTCTCCGTCAGGCGACTCTACTGTGGGTCAAAATAATCGTGCAGTTCCCCACCCTAGCCTCTGAGGTGGACTGGAATAATGAGGCTTTGGTGGCGACCTTCTGGCAAGGCTTTTCTGGGATATTAAGACGGCTCGCTGGTCGGGACCTGCCATCTGCTCTGGGCGAACTGATTCGGTTAGCTACCAGAATTGCCGAGAGACAACAAGAGCTCCGCCTCCAACGGGAGGTCGCCCAACCACGCCGGCTACCTCGTCTGGCTCCCGTTTTCCAATGACCTCCACTTCCTCCGCCAATGGTTCCTGAGGACGAACCCATGCAGGTCGAGAGGACCCACTTGACCCAGGAAGAACGCCTCACAGCGTCACCGAGGCAAACTGTGCTTTACTGTGGTGGTTTCTGGCCACTTCATTGGGGACTGTCGGTGCGCCCGGGAAACTCTCGCACTAGGGCTCGAGGAGAGGACATCCCTAGGTGTCAGTGCGGGGCCCCTCCCCGTCTGACCATTCCCGTACTCTTGGGAATTTCGCCGGACAGCACCTTAAGCCACCGCCTTCCTTGTTTCGGGGTCTGTGGAAATTTTGTTAGCCCCGCGCTGGTGTCCAAATTTCGTTTTCCCCGGTGACCCCTCTGCCGAAAACTCTGTTCGTATCTCCGGTCAGTGGCGAATGCCTAAAGGACCTGTTCGGTTTCTGCACTGCGCCCCCCACCTTGCAGATAGGCGCCCTACACAAGGAGACTCTGAAACTTCTCGCTCTGCCTCGCTCCTCTTCTGAAATTCTCCTGGGCCTCTTTGGTTGGAAGAACATGCTCCGGCCCTAGACTGGAACACGGGCGAGATGATCCGTTGGGGCCCGACGTGCCACTCGCAATGCCTTCCTGTACTCCGTCCAGCTCCACGGCCCGCCTCTGTAAAGCCTACGAAGCCTCTGCCGGGTCTGCCACTCCGTACCAGGATCTAGCCGACGTTTTTTTCTGAAAGACAGCCGAAAATTTTTCCCTCCGCACCAGCCGTTGGCTGTCCTATTGACCTGCAACCCGGTAGTACTCCTCCCCGAAGCAGAGTCTACCCTCTTTCTGTGCCGGAGACCAAGGCGATGTTGGAACAGGCTTTATACGCAAGTCTTCTTCGCCTGCGGGGGCCGGTTTCTTCTTTGTCGAAAAGAAAGATAGAACTCTCCGGCCCTGTATCAATTATCGAGGACTCAATAAAATTCACTTTTTAAAAAATCTATACCCCTGCCTCTGATCTCGGAGCTGTTTGATCGCCTGCGTGGCGCAAAATTTTTTTCCAAGTTGAATTTATGCAGAGCATATAACTTGATTCGTATCCGTGATGGCGATGAATGGAAGACGGCCTTTAATACTCGAGATGGACACTTTGAATATCTCATCATGCAGTTTGGCCTCTGCAACGCTCCGGGGGTGTTCCAGAACTTCGTCAACGAGATCTTCCGCGACCATCTCTACGTCTGTGTTATTGTCTATCTGGACGACATTTTAATCTTCTCTTCGGATCTAGAGACTCACCGCCACCACGTCCGCCAGGTGCTCAGACGTCTCCGTAGCCACCAGTTATATGCCAAACTGGAGAAATGTTTGTTTGAACACACCTCGTTGCCCTTCCTAGGGTACATCTTCTCGAATCAAGGTCTCCAGATGGATCTCTCTAAGCTTTCAGCGGTCTTGCAGTGGCCTCGACCAGTGGGTCTCCGGTCCATCCAGCGCTTTTTGGGGTTCGCGAACTATTACAGACAGTTCATTCTGCAGTTCTCCTCGTGGCCCCTCTGGTGGCCCTTATGAAGAAGAATGCTAACCCCAAGTCCTGGCCTCCAGAAGCCCAAGAAGCCTTTGATCGTCCTAAAGCAGCATTCGCTTCGGCTCCTGTTCTGTCTCGCCCGGACCCGCAGCGTCCGTTTGTCCTAGAAGTGGACGCCTCCTCAGTAGGTGCTGGCGAAACTGTGTACTTGTGGCTTCTTTCCAAGACCTTCACCCCAGCCGAACGAAATTACACGATCAGTGATCGCGAACTACTGGCCATAAAGTTAGCCCTAGAAGAATGGCGGCACTTGCTGGGGGGGTTCGCCATCCCATCGAGATCTTCACCGATCACAAAAACCTTCTTTATTCCCCAGTCGGGCTCAACGAGAATCCTCGACAAGCCAGGGGGTCGCTCTTTTTCGCCCGCTTTGATTTTCTCCTTCACTTTCGGCCAGCTGAGAAGAACGTCAGGGCGGACGCCCTCTCTAGATCCCCGGACACTGTGGGCCTAGAGCCGCCTCTGCAACACATAATTCCTCCAGAACGTCTCCTCACGGCGGCCCCCGTGGATCTTCAACATCTACCTCCTGGGAAGACCTACGTCCACCCTGCCATGTGGCCTCGAATCCTTAAGTGGGGACATTCCTCACGAACAGACTGGTCATCCTGGAGTACAAAAGTCCCTGCAATTAATCTCTCGCTACTAATTGGTGGCCCACCCTCGTTCAAGATGTTAGAGACTTTGTCCTGGCCTGTACCTCCTGTGCCCGTAACAAAGTCCCTCATCTCAGACCCGCGGGTCTGCTTCAGCCTCTCCCGATGCCAAGAAAGACCTTGGTCCCATATGCCTTTGGACTTTGTTACGACCCCCCCCCCTCCTCGGGTAACACGGTCATTTGGGGTGGTGACCGAATTAGATTCTCGAAGATGGTCACTTTGTTCCCCTGCCCGGGTTACCCTCTGCTCCTCAGCTGGCCCAGCACTTTTTCCACCACATTTTTTGGTTATACGGCCTTCCGTTGCATATCGTCTCGGGTGGGAGTCCAGTTTGTTTCGAGATTCTGACGGGCTCTATGTGGTCAGTTGCAGATTCAGCATGACAAACTGTTGCTTTACCACCCTCAAAACTAACGGGCAGGTAGAGGGGGGTTAAGCAAGTGTTAGGTTCCTTCCCACGACATTTTGTATCCACCCGTCAAGATAATTGGTCCAACCTCCCCCTGGGCGGAATTTTATATAGTTCTCTAGACTCGGAATCCGCTGGGAGCCCCTCCTTTTTTGTCGTGTTTGGGCTACATCCCCCCCCGCCTCTCCTCTGGCTACCTCGTGTCATGTTCCTGCCGTGGATTTCCCGGTGCATGACATCAAAAAAATTTTGGCAAGCCAACGCAGGCCCTTTTTAAGGGCCCCCGCTCGCCCAAGATCCAGGCCCACAGTTTAACCCCTTTGACCTCCCCCTTTTTTAAGCCCCGGTGATAGAGTTTGGTTTTCCCCCAAATTTATTGGTTTTTAAAGTTTCCCAGTTTTTAAGTTAGGGGCCCCAAAATATTTTTGGGGCCCCTTTTTTTTGGTTTCTTGGCAACAAAAACCCGGTGTCCTACAAGCTCCGCCCTTTTTCCTACTTGCGTTTTCCCGTTTGCCTTCCATGGGTTTTTCTCCTCAAACCCCGGGGGTGTGAATCGCTTTCCCGTTTAATTTTGTTCGCCTTTCCTGGGGGCCGGGCTTGATTAAAAAATCTTTTAGGTCAAGGAAAGGTTTTGGCGGAGGGAAAAAAATGAGGGGGAAGCGGTTCTTTTGATTTTATTGGGAAAGGGGTTTGGGGCCGGGGGAGGGGGGGGGGGGGTTGGGGGGGGGCATGAGGCAATCTGGGCTAATATTGCCCCTTCCCTTCTAAATTCCATAAAAAAAAGGGGGGGAGGGCCTAAAGGGGGGGGCTGTCATGGGGGTTTGGGGGGGGGCCCTTGCCCCCGTGGGCGCCCCCCGCCCCAAGGGAGTCCGGGAGGGTGCCGGGGGCCCCCCGAAACCCCTCCCCTGCTGCCGGGCCCCGAAGCCTGGCCCTTACCCGTCCACGCTCCTGTGCACGGCTTGCTTGTCCCCGGCCCCCACGCGTGTTTCCCGCTGCTAAGGGGCAAAGCGGAATTTGGTGGGCTGTTTTTTAAAGGGGGCCCGGCCCCCCGGGGGAATTTAGTCAAAGGGGCCGGGGGCCGTGGTCCTATTTTAAAGGGATAAAACCCCCCGCACTCTCTGCCAAAATTGTTTTGTGGTTTGTGTGTTTGAGAGTGTTGGGTTTCTGGGACCTGACCATGGTGTTTTCCCCCCTGCCCGACCTCTGCCGTCTTGACCACAACTCTGCCCCCCCTCTTGACCCCCCGCTGTCCCGACTACCTCTGATACTTCTGTCCCCCGCTTTAAAACCCCGGCCCCACGCAAGAAGTCACGTCCGGGTACGACGGGTAGCCTTACCCCGCAGCAAGTCAATCCCGTTTGCGGCGGGTCGGGTAAAGACGGGGGCTACTTAGACTCGCCCCCCTGGCGGGTTAACATCATGCTTGGGGTGGTCCAGCGAATCCCAAAAAAAAAAAAAAAACCCACTACAGTTCATAAGGGGTAAACCCCATCCCACTCAAGCATTTTGAGGGGAAATAGGCTATGGGCCTTTGGATGTGTTTTGTTTATTGTTTCTGTTTTTTAAAAGTCCCTTTTGGGGACTATTCCCAATTTGGGGGACTAGTAATCACCCTTAGATCCTTTTATTTTTAAAATGGTAAAAGGTGCTATTTGGGTCGGGAAGTGTTTATATAAATAAAAGTTTTTTTTATGTGTTTTCTGTCCATTTTTTCCCTATTTAATCCAGTAAGAGTAATAGAGGTGTCTGATACCTCTTCATTACTATCACTCAGGCTTGGGGTCGGTCAGCATATTCTAAGTGAGCTCGCACCAATGCCTTATACAGCGTTAGAATTGCATCCTTGTCCCTCGAGTCTATGCCTCTTAATACACGCCAATATCTTTTGTGCCTTAGAGGCAGCTGATTGACATTGAATGCTGTTCTGTAGTCTATGATCTACAAGAACGCCCAGATCTTTTTCAACAAGCGATTCTCCCAAATTTTTCTCCACATTGAACCTCATTTGCCAAATGGATGCCCAAGCACTCAGTGTGTCCAGGTCTGCTTGCAATTTATGAGCATCTTCCATAGATTGGCACTACACTACACAGCTTGGTGTCATCTGCAAAAGTAGAAACTGTGCTATTGATCCCCTCCACTATATCATTAATAAATACATTAAATAAAAGAGGACCCAATACTGAGCCCTGGGGCACAATACTCATAACTGGGGACTACTCAGATTAGGAGTCATTTACCACCACTCTATGTATGTACGATCCGATAGCCAGTTTGTAATCCTTTTTTGAATATGGGAACTACATTTGCCTTGCGCCAGTCTTCGGCACTATACCACTCACCAGAGAATCTCTAAATATCATATACAGAGGCACACCAACAACTGACTGAGCTGAGCTCTTTAAGAACCCTTGGGTGTATGCCATCAGGGCCGTATGCCAGGATCGTTACCGTCCTGCCTGCTCAATGAGCGCTGTACATACACATCAGCGTGCGCCCCCTGCGACGGTTTTACTCACGCCCCCTGCGATGCTGAGTCTCCTAAGCCGGCAGCCAGGGGGATTTTACCTGGCTATAGGGGCCATCTACCTGGCTACAGGGTTCAAATAACTATCTACAGGGACCTATATAAGTACATAATAGGGATGTATATTTCTGCTTACTTGGAGGCCTAGATAACTACCTATATACTTAATAGTGGACCAAGATACCTACCTATTGGGGGCCTATAATTTTACCTACCTAATGGGGCGTTGTACACCTACCTAATTGAGGACTGCCAAACTAGTTTGGGGCTATATCTACATACTGTCTTAGGGAATTTAACTACTTCCTATATTGGTATACAAAACAAGACTAAAACTTGGTGCACAAATGGGAGCCCCATAGCTGTTTGGGGGCACTTTTACTGTTTGGGGCACAAGGGGGTAATTATTATCATTTGGGGCACTATAGATGGAGAGTTTGTATAGAGATAGGAATTGGTAGAGAAGTTCTGATAAAGTGAGGAATCTAAGATGTTTGTTTTGTAAATTCTACAGTGAGGAGTTGTTGCTGGGAAAAGACACCATGGCGGTCTGGGACAGATAGAGAAGGAAAAGGGAAAGAGAACAACTCATCAAATAAGGGAATAACTCTTCAGAGACGTCTCCTGTAAGTCCATGGATGTAACTTTACGGTAATCGTTTGCAGAGCCTGTGTACAACTGGTTTCCATCTCTGTATGGTCACTATGCCGGTAATATTGGTGGAGTTATAATGGTTTTTATTCGTAATGTTATGGTTGTATTATTTAGTCAATTTGTGGCGGTGATGTCTTTTATTTATGTGCGTGTTACTTATTCAGTCACATTTTTGCTGGTTGAATTCGTGGTACACAATGTGGCGGTACTTCCGGTCACTATGTGCTGGTGATATGTTGTCTTCAGTAGGATCATTTGGCACTATTAGCCTGGGATTCTGGTTTTGTGTAGCAATGTTATTTGGTAACTGTATGACTATTATTTAGTAATTTTATACCTAGCACATTGTGTTAAAGCTTTTTGTATATTTTGGATTTGGTTGATGGTGACGCAGTGTTGCATTGTGGCGTATAAGGTGCGGTTGATGAGAGTGTTACCTGCCGTGACCAGAGACCCCCCCCAACACAAACCCCCTCGTGTTTACAGTAATGTAGTGGTGGCTCTAATATGCTTCCAGCCATAATTGAAAGAGAAACTAATTATTTTTTGGAGAGGATAACTTGAAACGTGTCTATGTTACATTTGGAAAAGTCATCATTTACTGTTCCCTACATGTTGAAAGTTAATCTTTGTAGTAAGACAAGGGATGTCTCACTACAAAAATTAGCTATCAACGTGTAGGGCAGGGCAACGTGTAGGGCAATTTTTTCCCCATTGGGGCCTCATGAGTAATTGGATATGGTTTTTAGAGGGCCAGACTAGTATATTTTAACTTAGTTTTACCCAAATCTATATTATTAGGCTCCGGAGTCGTTTGCTTAGGCTATTAGCAATTCGGCTTGAGACTAACGGTTGTTTAGTGACTTCACATACGCAGTAAGTTATATGTTACACCAATTTGGTAATGGGAGGTCACCCACAGTCAAGTTATATGCCCCCTAGTAGATGTAATAGTGTCCCCCAGTAGGTAGGTATATAGGTTATATGTTCCCCAGTAGGTGTATAGGCAGGTTATAGGTCCCCCAGTAGGTATATAGGTAGGTTATAGGTCCATCCATTAGGTATTTAGGTAGTTTACATCTTGTTTCCCGTTGGTATATATGCAGGTTTTAGGTCCCCTGTAGAATATATAAGTCCCAGTAGGTATATTAGGAGATTTTAGGTCTCACTGTATGTACCGTATATACTCGAGTATAAGCCGAGTTTTTCAGACCAAAACAATGAGCTGAAAAAACTTACCCTCGGCTCTATACTAGAGTAATCATGTCGGCACTCGGGCGCTGCCGGATGGCCCGGGCAGCCGACAGGGTCGCTTCATGTTATGCGATCTTGGGTGCGCATATAGCTGAATGTCGTGTACAGCGCACAGTGTCCGGGCGCATTAGCGCTGTCCCGGGCAAAAACTGTCCGCGACACTTCAATATTTGCGGATTTCAATAGGAGCAAATAAAGGTGAAGGGATACCAATGCGGGGAGCACGGAAGCAGAGGGCTCCGTGCTTCCGCAGTGGAACTCCGGGTATATGCGGCAACCAGCAGTTTCCGGACAGGCAGGAGCTTTCATTCACGCTGCCATCGTGCCGCGGGCCGATGACGTCACCAGCCTATTGTGCCGAGGGATGTTGCAGGAAATCGCGCGGGAGGCGGATAAGAGCGAGGAGGAGGAGCTGAGGGGAGCTAGGTAAGTGATTGTTTTTGTTTTTTTTAAACTGCCTAAGCATGCCTACGGCTGGCGTATACCTGCCTACAGCTGCCTATAACCTGCCTTCAGCTGCCTAATACCTGCCTATCAAGCTGCCTATTACACTGCCCATAGTTCCTGCTACAGCCGGCCCTTACAGCTGAATATACATGACTATTAGCTGGCCCCTATACCTGCTTTAGCTGGCCTATACCTGTACAGCTGGGCCCTATACCTGCCTACAGACTGACATTATCACCTGCCTACAGATGGCCCTATACATCACTACAGCCAGCCCTTTACCTGCTACAGCCGGCCCTGTACTGCCCTATACCTGCCTACAGCTGCCCTATACCTGCCCTATACCTGCTACAGCCGGCCCTTTACCTGCCACTGCCTGCCCTATTCCTGCCTACTGCCGGCCCTTTACTGCCCCTATTACCTGCATAACAGCTGGCGCTATTAACTGCCTAACAGCACACTGCCCCCTATACATGCCTTTGGGGCAAATATACCTGACTTTTACCGGTCTGTGGGCCATATTTCTGGACTTTTATCCCCTGCGTATGGGGCCAAAATCACCTGCACATATTAATCTTGCTTATGGGGGGACTTATAAATGCCTTTTATTGCCTCTATGGGGCCATATACTGCCTATAACTGCATATAGGGCCTATATCGCCTTATTATTGCCTATAAGGGGGACATTAAAATTGCTATGTATTTTTATTGGTATCCTTTTTTTATTTTTAAATATTTAACAGTAGCCGCTGCACTTTTCCATCTTAGGCTTTTACTCGAGTCATAAGTTTCACGTTTTTTGGGGCAAAAGTAGGTGCACTCGGTCCCTAGACTCGGGTATGCTTTCATACTCGAGTATATACTATACGGTTATATATGCATGGCTTTACAAGCGTCCCCCAGTACTGTTATAGGCACGGGTATTGGTCCCCCAGTAGGTATATAAGAAGGTTATAGGTCTCACTGTAGGTATATAGAAGGTTATAGGTCAAACAGAAGGCTATATAGGCAGGTTATATGTCCCACAGCAGATATAGAGGGCTTAATGACTGATTTCGACTTGGGACTTTAACGGTCGGCGGATGGTGGCAGCGCCGGGGACTATTGAGTTGCGTGTAATGTTAGGAAATATCACGTGGGACGGTCAGAGAAATTATCCCATTTTTTTAGAAAAAGGATATTTCTTTCAAAGGGCAAAACTGATAAACCAGATAAACTCTGCTAACTTGGCACAGGAAACACCAAAGACACTTGGTTCCTTTCTACAATTCAGTGATTACTCTCCGGAGTAAAAGTGTTTTTCTTCCAGTATATTTCTAACACGTGACGTCTTCTCCAAAGTACTTCCTTTATATTATGTATACTGGTCCTGGCACAGTGACTTACTTCAGCCAACCTTTCTTGCCTCTGGTTGGAGTTCTAACTCATCCCAAGAATTATTTGTTCTTCACTTTTCGAAACTTATCCTCAGTCTCTATACTAAGAGAAGCTTCTTACACTGTAGCCACTAAAACAATAGCTTGACCCCCTGCACTACCTGAATATAATGATGCCACACGTTGTGCCACATGCAATAGATAATCATCTGTGTCCCTCTAAAATAAATTGTATTACACAATACGCATTGGCATAACTACCGGGGTAGCAGACGTAGCAACTGCCCCGGGGCACGTATTGCGCTTTGGGGAGCCCACGCCCAGGAGCAAAGCTGCTTACAGCAGTACGCTACCCCCGGGTAATGCCGTTCCGGGGGCCCGCCGGCAGTGACTTAAACAGTTCACTCACGGCTGCGCGGTGCTGAGGGACGCAGCGCCGCTCCTAGCCCCCTCCCGGACGAAGGTAGCAGACGGAGCGACGATCAGCTTCTTATACTTCCCTTGCCGGCCCTCTGTGATCACGCGGGCGCGAGCCTGTGTCGCTCTAATCAACCGCAGCGCCCGCTGAGCACAGGCTGCAGGGCGAGCAGCTGAAGGAGCGAGCGGCGCATCAGGGGAAACGTGGACCGAGGTAAGTAAGAACTAGTTTCTTATTTTACCTGCCCATAAAGCCCTGCCTGTATACCCCCTAAGCCTGTGTATACCCCTAAGCCTGCATGTTATACACCATAGCTCTGCATGTATACCCCTAAGGCCTGCCTGTATACCCCCTAGCCTGCTGTATACCCCCCTAACTGCTGTAAACCACTAAGCCTGCTGTAAACCCCCTAAGCTGCTGTATACCCCATAGCTGCTGCATACCCCCTCTATGCCTGCTGTTTTACCCCCATAGCCTGCTGTATAACCCCTTAGCCTGCTGTATACCCCCTAAGCCTGCCTGTATACCCTCTAAGCCTGCCTATATACCCCTAAGCCTGCCTACATAGCCCCCAGCCTGCCTGCATAGCCCCCAGCCTGCCTGCATAGCCCCCCCAGCCTGCCTACATAGCCCCCCAGCCTGCCTACATAGCCCCCAGCCTACCTATATAGCCCCCAGCCTGCCTTTATAGCCCCCCCCCAGCCTGCCTTTATAGCCCCCCTCAGCCTGCCTTTATAGCCCCCTCAGCCTGCCTTTATAGCCCCCCCAGCCTGCCTTTATAGCCCCCCAAGCCTGCCTACATAGTACCCTGCCAAGCCTGCCTACATAGTCCCCCACAAGCCTGCCTATATAGCTCTAAGTCTGCCTGCCTGAATAGCCCTATAGCCCCCTAAAGCTTGCCTACCTATATATCCCCCGAAGCCTACCTGTCTACTTATATGGGGCCCCTTTAGCTACCTAAACCCTACCTATATGCCCCCTATAGCTCACCTAACCCCCCTGTCTACCTGTATGGCTCCCTATACCGACCTAAACCTGGCCTATCTATACCCTGCCTGCCTAAATGGACCCATATAGCCAGGGGGGCAGGTGCTGGAAAAGTCAGGATTCTAAGATATTTGTGTCTAAATCTCCAGGGACAAGTGGTCGGGAGACGTTATGATGGCGGACTGGACCGGATGCAGAACAAAGGGGAAAGTCAATGACTCTTCAGAGAAACGTCACCTGTGAGTCACAAGATGTAACTACATTTTAATCACATTAGTCTTGTACATTTTATCTACCACTATATGGTCACTTTATGGTGGTTATATACAGTCTGCAGAGCCTGTGTATCTGATATCTACCACTATATGGTCACTGTATGGTGGTTATATACAGTCTACAGAGCCTGTGTACACTGGTATATACCACTATATGGTCACTATTGGCGGTACTATTTGTCTTTGTGTACTGATCAGTAATAGTTTAGGGGTATTATTCAGTCACTTTGTGGTCGTGTTCCGGTGGTATAATCAGGTCCTTATGTAATAGCGTTATTGGTAATGTTGGTCTTGGTATAGTGGGATTTGTTTGGTAGCAGTATGATGGTGATATGTATGGTGAAGTATTTGCTCCTTGTATTATCTACATTATCTAACAGCATGTCCTGGTAAATGTTTGTGGTCAGGGAGGTGGGCGAGGGGGCGGGTAGGGGGCCCCATCCAAAAGTTTGCTTTGGGGCCCTGGCTTCTCTAGTTACGCCCCTGACAATACGCACCTGACATAAATTATATTACATATTGTACCCTCTGAAATTAATTATTTTATACACTGTACCTCCAAAAATTTAATACGGCAGATGCAGGTATGTATGTAGAAAAACTGTTATCCACGCACATAATCCGGGACAGAAGAAATTAACTGTTTCTATTTGTTCATATTAGTTAAAAAGTTACAGGTGAACACTCCAAGTGCAACATGATGATACAACACTGACGCGCTTCGGTATCTAAAAACCTTATTCATAGTGCTCCACAAACATCCACCAAGCCAGCTATATACAGTATAGGTGAACCTACTCATTGCTTCCGGTAACAGGAGTTCAAGCAAATGTTAACCCCTGAAAGGGAAACTAGTAACTAGGAACATTTGCAAACCTCTGAATGCCAAACAAAAATACAACTAATAACATTAGTAATGAAGCTTATCATAAAGACTAATAGGTTAAGATATACGCAACATATAGTCACATAATACAGAGAGAGAATGGGTAGTGAAAAGAACAGAAAATTCAACTGATCATATAGTGAATAAATGCAAGAAAAATATAGGAAAAAGGGGAATATATTTTCTTATTTGAAAAAACATATTTATTTTCCTCTGTTAATAATGATACATAAGATCATGTTTAATATTTAATCCCATAGTTCCTAACGGGGAGATCGATTTTGCTTTGCAGCCTAATAAACATCTTTTAATGTCCCCACCTCTGATCGGTTTGACTACTTTTTTGTATACCCACAAAATGGAAAAGCGATTTATCCTTGTAGTGAAGATGTCTGTTTTCCAAACTGGATTACGTGCGTCCATAACTTTTAAGGGAGTAGTAGTGCAGCCTACGTATTAAAGTTTGCATACCAAGCATAAAATTAGGTAAATAACATTTTGGTGTTACAATTAATTTAGGGGTATATTTTGTAAGTAATTCTCTGAATGATATACTTATATAATCATATAAATATCATAAATAAATACAGGCAGTCCCCGGGTTACAAACGGGATAGGGACTGTAGGTTTGTTCTTAAGTTGAATTTGTATGTAAGTCGGAACAGGTATATTTATTAAAAGCAACTCCAACAGAAAAGGTGTTTTTTTTAATTTTGGATAGTGCAGGGAAGGGTTTTTATACTTGTTTTGCTGTCTGTGCCCCTGTTAAGAAGATTTCACATCATGTGCTGCTGTGGAATGCTGGAACTTGTAGTTCCACAGCTACTATCTGCTGTGGAACATGGAACTACAAGTACCAGCATGCCTCATAAGTCTCCGTTTGTAACTAGGGGACGGATGTAAGTCGGAACGGTGTAAGTCGATGACTGCCTGTACATATATATAGAATCCACCCTATTACTGGGTTAGATTTGAAAGGTTAGGTGCAATAAAATGAGACCCATGATTAAGTGTATAAAAAGGGTATATTGTATCGCGTGTGAGATTGATTTTATGTTATTATTAGATGATATTAGATGATATGGATATGGGGATGTACAGGAAAAAAGAAAGAAACAACAAATATTACATAAACACTACAACAACTAATACCAATTATAGTTACAAATCATATGAGAAGATACAATGATACAATGTTAAATCATATAAGAAGATACAATGATACAATGTTACATTACCATCCAAGGCCTTCACGCACTAAGTTCTTGTGCAGTGCTCTCCATGTGCCTTTCTAAAAAGTTTCATCAAATTTGGGCCCCTGCTCCAAGCAACAGCTTACCCCAATTTGCCGGCGTCCTCCCACGAGAGCTTCCAAAAGCTTGCTTTTGTCTTTTATACCCTATCTCAAAGACCATACCTTCCCCCATAAGGCCTGCAGACCCTCAGGTCTCCACCCTCATGATGAAAGTCTCTAAACCTCCATATGCATCCCCCTCTCATCTTGACGGTTGGGGTTGCCAGTCAGGTTTTGCAATATTATAGCATCCTGACAGAGATCGCTATATTTCGTTTTACCTTCAATTAGCACATGAATGATACCTGGTGCATTCCAAGAAACCAGTCCAACTGACCCATCCTCATGTGTGGCTCACACAAGAGCTTCCATCTTTGACTATACAACTGAAATTAAATTTTATATATATATATAATATATATATATATATATATATATAATTAATTAATTTTAGAGCGCCCATGGCTCCAGGGCGCTATATATTCGAGGGGGTTACATAAATAACATTGGTCAGACAATTGCAAGGTGACGATAAGTAACAACTGGTACAGAGGGAGAGAGGGCCCTGCCCATAAGGGCTCACAGTCTACATGGAAGGAGGGAAGAGACAGAAGTGAGGGGCAGATATGTTTGTGGGGTGGAGCAGTGCAACACGGTTAATGTTGGTTATAGGCAATCCTGAAGAGATGGGTTCTCAGGTTGCTTTTGAAGCTGGTGATAGTGGAGGAGAGTCTGATGTGTTGTGGTAGGGAGTTCCAGGGAATGGGGGAAGCACGAGAGAAGTCTTGGAGACGGTTGTGTGAGGAGCTGATAAGATGAAAGCAGAGCAGATGGTCCTGTGAGGAGCGGAGATTGTGTGAGGGGAGATATCTGGAGATTAAGGCAGAGATGTATGGAGGGGGATGTTATGGAGAGCTTTGCAGGTCATGGTTGCTAACTTGAACTGGATTCGTTGGGCACTGGGCAGCCACTGAAGGGATTTTCAGGAAGGAGAGGCAGAGAAGTAGCGAGAGAGAGGTGAATCAGACAGGCAGCAGAGTTAAGGATGGTTTGGAGGGGAGCGAGGGTGCTAAACGAGAGGCCACAGCCAAGGATGTTGCAATAGTCTAGGCGAGAAATGACGAGGGCATGGACAAGCATATATATATTATACTATATATAATATATTATATCAAAATATACCTCATTATAAGTATTTCATTGTTCAAAGGTCTGTATTTCTTACAATTTTATATACTTAATTACAGGCAGTCCCCAGGTTACGAACAGGATAGGGACTGTAGGTTTGTTCTTAAGTTGAATCCTTATGTAAGTCAAAACATGTATATTTATTAAATGTAACCCCAGCAAATGTCTTTTTTTTAGTTTCGGATAGTGCAGGGGACAGTTTTTACATTTGTTTTGCTTTGACCTTGTTTAGAAGATTTCACCTCACTTTCTGTATCTTATGTGCTGCTGTGGCATGCTGGCACTTGCTTATAATAGGGCGTGACTCAGTGTGTGATGTCAGTATGCTGAGCCATGCCCCATAAGTCTCCGTTTGTGACTAGGGGATGGATATAAGTCGGAAGGGTGTAAGTCAGGGACTGCCTGTAGTTACAAAGGAGGCAAAGCTGTCAGTATTATCGAGATATTGGCAGCTGATACACATATTATGCCACAACGATACCAACCCTTTATACTAAGCCATGTTTTTTCATAGTATTCTGTTCACTTAAAAAAAAGGCTTGGTGATAATATTGTACCGATTGTTGGGGTCCTCCTTGACACACAATTATTACCATTTTTAAGAACAGCCAACAAATTTTCACAAGTACAGGTGCTTCTCAATAAATAAGAATATCAGCCAAAAGTTTTTTTTTCTTCAGTAATTCAATTCAAAAAGTGAAACTCATATATGATATAAAGTCATTAGTATTTCAAGTATTTACTTATGTTAATCTTGATGATTATGGCTTACAGCCAAGGAAAACCCAAAAGTCATTATTATCTCAGAAAATTAGAATAATTAACCCGAAATACCTGCAAAGGCTTCCTAAGCATTTTAATGGGTCCCTTAGTCTGGTTCAGTAGGCAACACAATCATGGGGAAGACTGCTGAATTGACAGATGTCCAGAAGGCAATCATTGAAACACTCCACAAGGAGGGTAAGCCACAAAAGGTCATTGCTAAAGAAGCTGGCTGTACACAGAGTGCTGTATGAAAGCATATTAATGGAAAGTTGAGTGGAAGGAAAAAGTGTGGTAGGAAAGGTACACAAGCAACCGGGGTAACCACATCCCTGATAGGATTATTAAGGAAAGGCCATTCAAAAATTTATGGGAGATTCACAAGGAGTGGACGGTTGCTGGAGTCAGTGCTTCAAGAGCCACCACACACAGACATATCCAGGACATGGGCTACAAGTGTCGCATTCCATGTGCCAAGCCATTTATGACCAATAAATAACGCCAGAAGCATCTTACCTGGGCCAAGGTGAAAAAAAACTGGACTGTTGCTCAGTGGTCCAAGATGTTGTTTTCAGATTAAAGTAAATTTTGCATTTCATTTGTAAATCAAGATCCAGGGTCTGGAGTAAGAGTGGAGAGGCCACAATCCAAGCTGCTTGAGGTCTAGTGGGAAGTTTCCACAATCAGTGATGGTTTGAGGAGCCATGTCATCTGCTGGTGTAGGTTCACTGTGCTTTATCAAGACCAATGTCAGCGCAGCTGTCTACCAGGAAATTTTTGAGCACTTCATGCTTCCCTCTGCTGACAAGCTTCATTTTTCAGAAAACAATATTTGGCTTTGCACAACCAAAAACCTTTTTTGAAAAAAATGAGCATAGGTGCACACTGTTGTGGCAGCAATGTACATACACATTCCAATATCAGTAGCACACTATAGCAGAAATGCTTTTTCAAAAATTCCTATGTGCCTTTCAAAAGCTTCATTTTCTAGCAGGACTTGGCACCGGTTCACACTGCCAAAAGTACCAATACCTGGTTAAATAACCACAGTCCACAGTATCACTGTGCTCGATTGGCCAGCAAAACTGCCAGACCTTAATCCCTTAGAGAATATATGGGGTATTGTCAAGAGGCAGATGAGAGACACCAGACCCAACAATGCAGATGAGCTGAAGGCTGATACCAAAGCAACCTGGGCTTCCATAACACCCCTGCAGTGCCACCGGCTGATCACCTTCATGCCATGCCGCATTAATGCAGTCATTCATGCAAAAGTACTGAGTGCTCTGTACAGTACTCTGTACTGTACAGACATTTCATTTGGTCAACATTTCTGTGTCCCCTCCGGCCTATGCACTGCCTATCTACCTGAGGCCTATGTACTGCCTACCTACCTGGGGCCTATGTACTGCCTACCTACTTACCTGGAGCCGACCAACCTATCTAATGGGGTCTACCTACCTGGTATTATGATTTCGATGGGTATAGGCCATAGCTGTACACAATCTCCTCTTCCTCCCCTCCCCTCTAGGAGACTTGGCCTCTAAGCTATGGCCAATACCTCTCTGCCACCTCTTGGAAGTTTGTACAGAGGTGGGGGGCAGGGAGTGAGGTGTTGTAAAAGTGAGGATTCTAAGATATTTGTTTCCAAATCTGCAGGGACGAGTGGTGGCCGGGAGAAGTCATCATGGTGGTCTGGACCGGATGCAGAACAAAAGGGAAAGTCAACGACTCGTCAGAGAATCGTCACTTGTGAGTCACAAGATGTAGCTGCACTGTAATCACTTATAAATCTGCAGAGTCTGTATATCTGGTATCTACAACTATATGTTCACTGAATGGAGGTAATATACAATCTGTAGAGCACCTGTGCACACTGATACCTACCACTATATGGCGGTACTATTGGTCTTTGTATACTGATCAGTAATAGTGTAGGGGTATTATTCAGTCACTATGTGGTGGTAATTTGTGGTCGTGTTCTGGTGGTATAATCAGGTCCTTATATAGTAGTGTTATTGGTAATGTTGGTCTTGGTATAGTGGGATGTGTTTGGGAACAGAATGATGGTGATATGTATGGGGAGGTATTTGCCCCTTGTATTATCTAGTAGCTGCATGTCCCGGTAAATGTTCATGGTCTGGGATGCGGGGAGACCCATCCAAAAGTTTGCTATGGGGCCTAGGCTTCTTTAGTTACGTCACTGCTAGTCTAGTCTGACTTTTCTCAGGGCTAGTCATGTGCTTTTGTAGATTACCACACAAGTAACTTTGAGACAAAAAAGTGAAAGGTTAAGACGAGGTAAAGAGTCTGGAAAATGCAGCAGAACAGGTTCTAATCTGAAGACCTGAATGTTTATATAAGGCTGTACATCAGCCAAAATAGGAGAAAGGTGACGCCGTGACTTCTTTGTGATCCTGCTATCATGTGAATAATGTTGTTGGCAACCCAAAAGGTGCTATTCAGTTCATATTTTATTTACATGAAAATTATTCCATAGAACTGCATCCATCAGTAAAAGTATTAGGTGACAGGCTCAGGTAATTTAATCATGTAGTGACAATAGTGACAACGTCTTAGCCTATATGGCTTTTTTGAGTCATCCCTGCAAGTGTTAAGAGAGACGCTGAGTACAAGATGTATGCACCAAATAATTTGGAGCAGCATCACTCAGTAGAGGAGAGGGGCCAAAATGAGAAGAGAAAAAAGGAAAACAGAGAGTAAGGAGGAAAACTTAGGGGCAAAGAGAAAAAATGGCTATGAGCAATGTGCTATATATATATATACATATATAATATTATATATAATTATATATATATATATATAAATATATATATATATAATATATATCATATATAATATATATATATATAAAACCCTTATTGTGTCCTTTGTCAGATTGTAACAGAAATCCTGCCACCTTGCGAAAGGAATTTCATATGACACGCACATTTTGTCATCACTCAGTGGGTGGACTTTGAAGCCAGGCTCAGAACAGAAACACTCCCTGATGTGGGTGTGACCTGAGCAGAAAAAGATCTGGCTGCCTCTAGTCACTCATCAGTCACTATGTAAAACAGAGGTGCTGACAGGAATGTAATCATTCAGTACAGAGCTGCAGGGGGAGGTTGTTATATACATGCTGTGATAACTATGTGTACAGCACTGTTTTTTATTTTTTCTGATAGGAGGAAATGTCTTTTTGCTAAATTTGCTAAACAGACCTTTTCACCTGGTCAGAAGATTGTTGGAATTGGCTGAATGTGCATTAGGACCTCTGAGATTATCCAACAGCATTCAGAAAAAAAGTCTGCCTACTGCTCTTTATATAATAGTGGTGCCAGGGTAAAGTGTCATGAGACACTGCCCTGAAATCACTGGGTGCAGAAATGATGCCACATTCCCCACAGCAATTAGAGTTACAATGATGGGGTAGCTGTGTACCTGCAGTGGGGGATGTACAGCACATACATAGCAATATATAACCCAAATTATATATATTTATACATGTATTACATATATTATAGGATGAGGAAAGGATGTCTTTTTACCAAGTTACAAGCTGATTGGTGACTGTACTACAAACAGCCTAATGCAGGCAGCCAGGAAGTGACTGGAGCAACTGGAGCAGAGGTGCAGGGGCATGAGGTGTACATGTCTGAGAAGCAGGGCTGCCTTCAGTCATCTATTAACCGTTTCAAGGCCCAATACAGCCAAATCAAATGGGGCCCCCACTCATTTCAAGTTCCTATTTTTCAACATATCAGTGGACTCCCTTTTTGATTAGGGCCCCTGACTTGAGTACTGCCCGTACCGCCCTATTGGCACCCCTGCTGAGAATTATAATCTACAGTGCTAGGAGAACTAGGGGATGGGTGCAGAGAAGTCAGAGAGTGTAACTGCAATGGATCGGGGATTTGTAGGAAATAGCTACAGGATAACTAAAGACCCTCCCACAAGCAGGAAGTTTCACTGATCTTATGATAGATAAATAACGAGGCAAAAGAGAAGAAAAGAAACACATGAAAGTAGTGGGATATCTTTACTTTTCAATATAAATGCTGTTTATAGTGTTTTATGAAACCATTAAACTCCCGGATAACCACTTAAGGAAGTGCTGAAAAATAGTGATGGCCACACAAAATATTACCACTTTGGGCACAATTTGTCCATTTTGACTTAAGCATGTACTCACTTTTGTTGCCAGCAGTTTAGACATTGATGTCTGTGTGCTGAGTTATTTTGAGGGCACACCAAATTTACACTGTTATACAAGATGTACACTGACTACTTTACATTGTAACAAAGTGTCATATCTTCAGAGTTGTCCTATAAAAAGATACACTCACCGGCCACTTTATTAGGTATACCTGTCCAACTGCTCGTTAACACTTAATTTCAATCAGCCAATCACAGGGCCCGGCAAACTCAGTGAAATTTAGGCATGTAGACATGGTCAAGACAATCTCCTGCAGTTCAAACCGAGCATCAGTATGGGAAAGAAAGGTGATTTGAGGGGCCTTGAACGTGGCAGGGTTTTGTTGGTCCCAGAAGGGCTGGTCTGAGTATTTCAGAAACGCTGATTCTCCTGGGATTTTCACACACAACATCTCTAGGGTTTACAGAGAATGGTCCGAAAAAGAAAAAACATCCAGTGAGCGGAAAGTCTGTGGGCGAAATGCCTTGGTGATGCCAGAGGTCAAAGGAGAATGGGCAGACTGGTTCAGCTGTAGAAAGGCAACAGTGACTCAAATAGCCACCCGTACAACCAAGGTAGGCAGAAGAGCATCTCTGAACGCACAGAAACGGCGAACTTTGAGGCAGATGGGCTACAGCAGCAGAAGACCACACCGGGTGCCACTCCTTTTCAGCTAAGAACAGGAAACTGAGGCTCCAATTTGCCCAAGCTCATCGAAATTGGACAGTAGAAGATTGGAAAAAACGTTGCCTGGTCCGATGAGCCCTCGATTTCTGCTGCGACATTCGGATGGTAGGGTCAAATTTGGCGTCAACAACATGAAAGCATGGACCCCATCCTGCCTTGTATCAACGGTCAGGCTGGTGGTGTGGTGTTTGCGGTGTGGGGAATATTTTTTGGCACTCTTTGGGCCCCTTGGGTACCAATTGAGCATCGTTGCAAACACCTTGTGGAATCTATGCCACGAAGAATTGAGGCAGTTCTGAAGGCAAAAGGGGGTCCAAACCCTTACAGCAGGGTTTGTACCAATAAAGTGGCCGGTGAGTTTTATAAAAACAATAAATTACAAAAATGTGAGAGGAGGAAGAGGAGCCATAAATGTAGTAACAGAGGAAAGGATAAGGGTCTTTGAGAACAGGAGCGTGAAGGTCAGTGAGGGGGCCACAGCAGTAGTGTTTGGGTATGTTCTCATGACTGATTTTGTTGGCTGAAAATTTTAGCACTCAGTCCATACTGCTTCAGTACTGATTTTAGATTCAGATTTTCAAATGTTGATGTGGATTTGATGTTGCATTTAGAAGCAGATTTCAGCCTCCAATATTCTAAGTGGGGAATCAGCGCTGAATCTGCCTCAAGAATTGACTTTCCACTTTTTCTTTCAGCTACATTGATCTCTTTTCAACAGCAGGAAAAATCAACATTTTCGGCACTGAGAAGTTGATTTCCACAGGAAACAATAGAATGTAGATTTCAGATTTGGATGCTGATTTTATAGGTGGTCTATAAGGGACAAAAGAGAGGGCTGAAGCAACGGTCTATATTTGACAGAGGAATGGGCTGAAGCAGCAGTCTAAATGTGAAAGAGGTGGGGTAATAAGTGGCGGTCAAAATATAGGAGAGGAATAGGCCATTAACCCCTTAAGGACCAGGCGTTTTTTTTGGGTGACACGTTCGTTTTTCCCTTATCGCCTTCTGAAAACCATAACTTTTTTATTTTTCCACCTACATAGACACATGAGGCTTTTATTTTGCGGGACCCAAAATGTACTTTCCTAATGGTTTTTATTCACTTTGTTATAAATATACTGGGAAACTGCAAAAAAATTCCAAGTGGGACAAATTGTGAAAAAAATGTTTTTTTCGCCATGTTTGCGGGGGTTTTGCTTTTACGGTGTTCAATCTTCGGGAAATAAAAATGTGTTATCTGTATTAAACAGGTGATACGCATCCGGCAATACCAAACATGTAGGGTTATCGTTATGCTTTGGTACCGTAAAAAATTCCAAACATTTTCTATTTTTGATATTTGCCCCCACAGCGCCATTTTGGCGACCAATAACTTTTTTGTACTAACAAACCCACGGTGTCAGTGAGGCGGCATTTTTTGCGGGCTGAAGTGTACTTTTTATCGCTAGCAGTTTGGAATGCATGCAACTTTTTTCATCATTTTTATTTCCCTTTTTTGAGTGACGTAAAATGACCAAAAAACGCAATTTTGGCGTTTGGAATTTTTTTTCTTCTACGGTGTTTCACGTATGGGATAAATTATGTTATATTTTTTTATAGATTGGGCTTTTTTCGGACCCCGGCGATACCAAATATGTGTAACTTTTTTTATTATTTTAATGATTTTATTTTTTAAAATGGGGGAAAGGGGGGTGATTTGAACTTTTAATACTTTTTTTTTTGTACTTTAAACTTTATTTTATTTTTTTTTTACTGTAACATTTAGTCCCCCTATGGTGCTTGACCACTGGGGACGCGATTGTTAATACAACCTAATGCATTGCATAAAGGGAATGCATTAGGTTACAAAGAAAGGGGGAAGTGGGGCAAACCGGCCAGAGTAAGTGACGGGAGCCTTCACAGGGCTCCCCCCCACCATGCCCGGTTCGTCGGATCGGCGCAGCATAGCTGCACTGAAAGCCGGTTTACCGTAAAAGATCGGGGCTCGGCACTGATCGCGTTCATTCAGATGCCGCGGCCATCTTTTGCCGCGGTGTTCTGAAGGGTTAAACAGCGCCACGGGCGGAGCCCCCCCACCCGGCGCTGTTACTACCGGGTGTTAGCGGCGATTAGCTGCTAACACCCGCTGGCTTTTGCGGGGGGGGGGTCGCGGCGCGATCCCCCTGTAAAACCCCTTAGCGGCCCTGGGACGTACTCATAAGGGGTTAACAATAGTCTATATGTGATGGAGGAGGGGGATGAAGCAGTGGTCAGTATTTAAGAAAGGAGTGGGACATATGAGGCAAATAATCTGTGAAGTTGCAAGATTGGAGAGCCGGCTGTCAGACCCAGATCAGATCTGCAGTCCGTACTGGGGTCTATTTTTCCCTTTAACTGGGGCTAATATATTGGCTACAGGGGAAATCAGCACTAAAAAAATGTGTTGCAAAAGGAAACGTTTTGTTAACAGGAGCCTTAGGCTATGTTCACACGGCTTAAAATGGGCCGTATTTCAGTCCGTAATTACGAGCCGGAGTGCGCAAATTACGGCTGGAATAGTCCCAGTCATTACGGTAATCCACAGTTCTCATAGAGAACTATGGATTACGTCTCCTCTCCCTGCTCAGCGAATCCGCCGTGGGGGGAGATAAGTGACATGTTAATTACCAGCGGCGTATACGCGCCGCTGGTAATACAAGTCTATGGACCGGCGAGGTGTCGACCCCTCGTCCCCCCCCCCCCGCCCCCGGCCACACGGCGTAATTGCGGGGCGTAATTACGCCCCACAAATAAGCCGTGTAAACCTAGCCTTAGGGTGCGTTTACACGGCACAGACCAAATACCGGTCAGGAAATCCCGACCGCTATTTGGTCTTTTTTTGTCACACAGGGAGAGGCTTTTGTTGACGGTTTGTGGATTCAAGCCCTCTCCCTTCACACCCACATGTTCAAGTTCGGCCCGAAAACCGGTTTTCGGACCGCCAGTCCGGCAGAAAATCTGTGCAGTGGGGACTGCTGCACGGATTTTCTATTGGAGTCTATGGGAGAACATTGCATGTCGGTTTTCAGACGGTTTGTAAAACCGCAAACCATCTGAAAAACCGACCAAGATACCATGCCGTGGGGACAAGCCCTTAGTTGGAAAGCCCTGTTTAAAACAAATGTGTTTGTCCCTGCAAAAGACAGAGGTGTGGAAATAAAGGGAGAACAACACTGCGCCATCCACTCACCCAGGGCCAGGACAAGGCATTTTGGTACCCTAGGCAAGTACTGCCAATGGCGCCCACCTCGCTCCCAAAAAATTGCACCCCCCCCCTCCCCCCGTAATTCCTCTCGCCCCTGCGCCAGGCCCTCTCTCCCCTGCACCAGTCTGTCCCCTGCCAAAGTTACTCTTCCCACTTAGACGCATCATTGTTACTAAAAACACTATACAAAAACCAAGACCCAAAAACTATTACTACTTAAAGGGGTTGTCTCACTACATTGATTCATCTCACCTCAGTACTGTTTTCTTGGTTTCACTTTGAATTCAGGGGCGTGTTTACTGGCTTCCACTAGGCTGCAGTAGAAGCCAGGTCTGTAGCTATAGCAACCAGTGCTGGCAGCCCATCCGGATAGATCAAACAGGTCTGTAGCTATAGCAACCTGAGGAGCTGATGCAGCCCATACAAGAGGTGATATCTCAAAATAGGTAGGATACTGTTAATGGACATATACTGTATTGCAAAGTAACTTATTTTTGCAAGATCTTTAAATTAAAACCCAATCATTGTAGCGAGACAACCCCTTTAAGGCTCAAATAATTCTGCCAGACCCTGACCGAACGCGACCCCCACATGTGACTATCAGCTGTACACAGGCTCTGATTACATATACCACCGCCATACAGTGACCAGATAGTGGTAGTTACTAGTTGTATGTAGACGCTCTGCAGAAATATAAGTGATTACACTGCTGTTGTGTTTAGTGACTCACAGGAGACGTCTTTTCTGATCAGCGACGTTCACTTTCCCTTTTCTTCTCCATCCGGTTCACACCTTCCTGCTGATTGCTCCCGGCCAATACTCGTCCCTGCAGATTTGGACACAAATATCTTAGATTCCTCACATTTCCAGCAAATCCTTACTTTTATTTATATGTCCCCTCAGTTAGACAGGTATATATGTCCCCTCAGATAGAAAACTATATAGGTCCCTGCAGTTAGACAGGTATATATGTCCCCTCAATTAGGCAGGTATATAGCTCCCCATCAGTTAGGCAGGTATATAAATATAGGGTCACTCAGGCAGGTATATAGATATAGGGGCACACAGGCAGGTATATAGATATAGGGACACACAGGCAGGCATATATAGATATAGGGGGAACACATGCAGGTATATAGGGGCAGAGAGGCAGGCATATATAGATATAGGGGGCCAGAGGCAGGTATATAGGGGGTCAGAGGCAGGCATATATAGATATAGGGGGCCAGAGGCAGGTATATAGGGGGCCAGAGGCAGGCATATATAGATATAGGGGGCCAGAGGCAGGCATATGGGGGGCCAGAGGCAGACATATATAGATATAGGGGGCCAGAGGCATGTATATAGGGGGCCAGAGGCAGGCATATATAGATATAGTGGGCCAGAGGCAGGTATATAGGGGGCCAGAGGCAGGCATATATAGATATAGGGGACCAGAGGCAGGTATATAGGGGGCCAGAGGCAGGCATATATAGATATAGGGGGCCAGAGGCAGGTATATAGGGGGGGAGGCAGGCTTAAATAGATATAGGGGGCCAGAGGCAGGTATATAGGTGGCCTGCGGCAGTCATATTTAGATATAGGGGGCCAGAGGCAGGCATATATAGATATAGGGGGCCAGAGGCAGGCATATAGGGGGCCAGAGGCAGGCATATATAGATATAGGGGGCCAGAGGCAGGCATATATATATATAGGGGGCCAGAGGCAGGTATATAGGGGGCCAGAGGCAGGCATATATAGATATAGGGGGCCAGAGGCAGGCATATATACAGTCATGGCCAAAAGTTTTGACAATGATACAAATGTTAATTTTTACAAAGTCTACTGTATCAGGTTTTATAATGGAAATTAGCATATACTCCAGAATGTTATAAAGAGTGATCAGCTTAACAGCAATTAATTGCAAAGTCAATAGTTGCCTAGAAATGAACTTTTTCCCCCAAAAACACATTTCAACTTCATTGCAGGCCTGCCTTAAAAGGACCAGCTAACATCGTTTCAGTGATTGCTGCATTAACACAGGTGTGGGTGTTTGATGAGGACAGGGCTGGAGATCAATCTGTCATGATTAAGTAAGAATCACACCACTCACTGGACACTTTAAAAGGAGGCTGGTGCTTGGCATCATTGTTTCTCTTCTGTTAACCATGGTTATCTCTAAAGAAACACGTGCAGTCATCATTGCACTGCACAAAACTGGCCTAACAGGGAAGAGTATCGCAGCTAGAAAGATTGCACCTCAGTCAACAATCTATCGCATAATCAAGGAATTCAAGGAGAGAGGTTCCATTGTTGCCAAAAAGGCTCCAGGGCGGCCAAGAAAGACCAGCAAGCGCCAGGACCGACTCTTAAAAGTGTTTCAGCTTCGGAATCGGGCTACCAGCAGTGCAGAGCTTGCTCAGGAATGGCAGCAGGCAGGTGTGAGTGCATCTGCACGCACTGTGAGGCGGAGACTCATGGAGCAAGGCCTGGTGTCAAGGAGGGCAGCAAAGAAGCCAATCTCTCCAGAAAAAAACATCAGGGACAGACTGATATTCTGCCAAAGGTACAGGGAGTGGACTGTGAGGACTGGGTAAAGTCATTTTCTCTGATGAATCCCTTTCCGAATGTTTGGAACATCTGGAAACAGCTTGTTCGGAGAAGACAAGGTGAGCGATACCACCAGTCTTGTCTCATGCCAACTTTAAAGCATCCAGAAACCATTCATGTGTGGGGTGCTTCTCCAGCCAAGGGAATCGGCTCTCTAACAGTCTTGCCTAAAAACACATCCATGAATAAAGAATGGTACCAGAATGTCCTCCAAGAGCAACTTTCTCCCAACTGTCCAAGATCAGTTTGGTGATCAGCAATGCCTTTTCCAGCATGATGGAGCACCTTGCCATAAAGCAAAGTGATAAAATAAATGGTCAGGGAATAAAACATAGAGATTTTGGGTCCATGGCCTGGAAACTCCCCAGATCTTAATCCATTGAGAACTTGTGGTCAATCATCAAGACACGGGTGGACAAACAAAAACCAACAAATTGTGACAAAATGCAAGCATTGATTGTGCAAGAATGGACTGCTATCAGTCAGGAATTTGGTCCAGAAGTTGATTGAGAGCATGCCAGGGAGAACTGCAGAGGTCCTGAAGAAGAAGGGTCAACACTGCAAATATTGACTTGCTGCATTAACTCATTCTAACTGTCAATAAAAGCTTTTGTTAATCATAATATGATTGCACTTGTATTTCTGTATGTGATAAAAAACATCTGACAAACACACATAAAAACCAGAGGGCAACAGATCATGTGTAAATATAATATTTGTGTCATTCTCAAAACTTTTGGCCATGACTGTAGATATAGGGGGCCAGAGGCAGGTATATAGGGGGCCAGGGCAGGCATATATAGATATAGGGGGCCAGAGGCAGGAATATAGGGGGCATTCAGGCAGTATATATAGATATAGGGGGCACACAGGCAGTTAAAAATAACAACATTTATACTCCCCTTACCTGCTTCCCGGCCGTGCGCTCCTCTTCAGGCCACGCCTCCAGCACCGGGACGCTCCTCCGGCAGCTCCTCGGGTGCACAGCCTATGACGGAGAGGCAGCCCCAAGGAGAGGCAGCGTCGCGATGACCTCACTTCATCGCGACGCTGCCAGCTGAGCAGCACGGGGCTGCAGCGGTCCTCAGCGCTATGAGGACCCGGCAGCCCCGCAGTGTCGGACCGTGGCCTAGCAGAGGATCCAGCGATCCTCCGGGGAGCCAGTCTGATACTGTCTGCGGAGCAGGGTGCGCTCCAGCGGACGCACATACAGCTAAAGAGACCACCGGCACTCTAGGCTCACGGCAGCGGCCTGTGGCCCGGTGAAGTTTGGGGCCCCTGCCTGCTCCCCTTAGTGACAGGAGGAAGTAGGCGCCCTAGGCGATCGCCTACCTCTGCCTACCCGTCGTCCCGGCCCTGCACTCACCAGAGAAGTAGAGAGCAGCACCTGCTACACTAACCTAAACATTTGGCTTAGCTGCTTCTGCTTCATCAACCTGTGGCAGGCCACTCCTGTTGCATTCAGCGCCTATATGGAGCGCTGTACAAGACATGCAGTGTGATGTAGGTGGTACCAAGGGGGAGAATGCTTTTCAGCTTCCATGCATAGCTGTGCCTGCTGCAGTCAATGCCCACAGCAAAGTGCTTTACCGTAAGAATGGATATTTATATGTAGATTGCATGTTCTAGGACAAGAACGCTGCCCTTAAAGGGGTTTTCTCATTATAATGATTCGCTTTTAACATCTAGGTATAGGTAATTAAACACTTTTTCTAAATACATTACTTTGTTGATTTTTCTTTGGTCAGGAGATGAAGAAGATTTTTATCTCCTCTTAGAGAACACAAGTTTCTCTGGTTACAACCATCTCTCCCCACCTCTCCCCACTCTCTTTTATCTATCATTGCTCTAAGCTGCCATCACTCATTCACTCTGACCATGGGGAGTCGTCATCAACACATCTCCTGTTGTACTCTAGCAATGGACTTTGAAAGCCTCTCATTTAGCTAAGTAAACACTCTTTAGAGCTCTGCAGTCTGACTACTACACTTTATAAATCTCTTGGACTCATGTCAGTGTAAGAGTGGGTTCACACTACGATATTGCATACATTCACATTATCCATCAGGATTTAAATGAAAAATAGGGACCCCAGCGGATATCTAAAAGTTCTGAGATATAAATGCCTTAGCGTGTCCTGTGTCAGTTTGTAACAGAAATACTTCACCATGTGGGTGGACGGGCAAGTAACATAAAAAGTTATTTATATATGTAGCTATATAGAGGGAGGCTCAAAACCTAATGATTTCAACATTAGAGGATTCTGTGGCCCGCACTCACCAGCCCATGGGTGCACTTAGGGAAGGTTCCAGTTGCCTGAAAACCCGCTCCTCTGCAGGCAGTGGGTCCCCCTGGATACCATTTTCAACTGTGTTTGCATTGTCTGAATCTAGACAGTTTAGAAATATAGAGGGCGATTTACCTTTTACATGGGCTCCTCACACTAATCCCCAAAAGGGCTTTTAAAAGTGCTCTTTTTGCCCTTTCATACCTCTCTGAGGGTTGGACCGGCTGTGCAGAGCAGTGAGGGCGCCTTATACCTTTGCCCCGGGTGCCAAGGAGTTCGCAGCAACTCCGTTTGTCCAGGCTGCGTGGAGCGGCGGACATCAGGTGGCGGAAGTGAGACCGCGGGCGCAAACCGGAGCGAGAAGAAGTCCCGGACGGCTGCTAGCGAGACCAGCCTACAGCTCACACGGAGGGGCCGAAGAGCAGCGGTCAGAGAGCCCTGTTGCCGAGGGAGAGGAAGCAGTGGTGACCCGGGACGCCTGCTGATGCGCCGAGGCCGGAGACACTCTACTGTCCCCACAGGGATCTCCAAGCGGTGTGACCAACATCGAGCCCGGTGAGGTGTCAGGGTCTGGGCGGGAGCGGAGGAGCGCAGGACACCCTAAGAGGCGGCTATTAGGGGGGCATACTCGCGCGGCACTCTCATTTGGCGCGCTGGAGAGCGGGAAGGGCAGCCATTATACCCCCCCCCACTTCTTCTCACGTGCAGACTGTTGCAGCGCGCCCCTGAGCCCACATAACCCCACTGATCTCCTGCCTGGTTGACGGACCGCACTTATTGTGTGAGGGGAGACATTGAAGAGCCCGTGATCCATACTGTTGGGCTGTTTGCTGGGGCCCGGACTGGCTGTGGAGTTTCCCACTCACCTCCCTCCCGGCTTGTTCCCGATGGTGGTGGAAGAAAAAGGGCGGGAGCCCCCGCCATTTTGAGTCTCCACATCATCCTCTGCAGGCTGTGCCCTTCTGCTGGGAGCAGAGACTACCACTCTGGGCCATACGCAAGTGGCATTTCTCACATGACTCCCAACTCAGGCGGACACCCTGTACTCTACTGTCATCTAACAGCGTAAAAAGTCAACTGTGGTGAGTTTACCCGCACGCGCACTCCCCACCTACCCTCTCCTTCTTCAACTCCTGGTGGCGGGGAGATAGGACACATTGCTCTCAAATAGAGCGGAGGAGGGGCAGCAGCAGAACCCTGAGGGGCCGGGTCAGAGTGATTGGCTAGATTACAGCTTGGCTTCTCATCTGCGTGTGAGCAGAGCAAGCATCATCTGCATAAGACCAATCCCTATTAAGACACTAAAACTCCTGCATTTGCGCGGTCTTTGATTATTGGAATATTGGAGCACATTCCAGGCTTATTTTTACTACTCTTCAAAGCAGTGACAGCATAATATACATCTCTGCTCTTTTAGTGCAATCTGAATAACCAAGCAGCCTCCTGCTTCAACACAGGGACGCTATGCAGATACCCCTGGCCGCATCATATCTCTAGAGCTATCACTCCTCTTGAAATATATTGCATAAGTTTGTTCCAGAGACTTGGACTTATCTGTGTACTTGTTTGAGTATTTGACTGACACCAACTATAACTCAGTATCACAGTGATATTATTTACTCTTCTTCCTTAGGAATAACAACTCTCTTGAGACGTTAGTTGTTTAGTATCTCAGCGACAAAATAGAACATTGGTTTTTTTTTTTTGTGGTTTTGTTTTTTTTTGGGTTTTTTTCTCTTTCTTTTCATCTGGTCTAAGGGTTCTCCTGGAAGTCCTTAACGATAGCACTACTAGAGGTCGCAGGTTGACATAACTTCTTGATCACTTTTCACAAGGTTTCAGCAATTTGTTGACGTGGTTCTTAACATGGTAACAATGCGATAGCTATCTTGATTCCTTCCCCCTCCCAAAGGAATTTAAGACACTCCTCTTATCGCAATTCAGACCCTCTACAGAGGCTTATGAATAAATATCTTTCCAAACAACAATCCAAGAGGCAGAGGCATCTGGCATCTTCAGGTCTAGTAGGGCCAAACAAATCAACCCAGATCTCCAATCAGAAAAACATGGCGAACAAGGGGATAAACAAACCACCTTAAGGAGATAAAACTCCGAAATTGTCGCAGGCCCCTCTGAGAGGTGATAACGAGCTGAATCCCTCGTCCCCAGAACTCCTCACTAGAGAGGATATCACTCCTCCTCGCCTCTCGCCTTCTAGCTCAGTGGGCTCCCACGTGGGTCCATACCCCCTAAGTGAGGAATCTGTGGCTCAGGAAGTGACGAGGTGTATAATGCCACTCTTTGACAAACTCCGCCCTGGCTCTCATAAATACCAACACACAGAAGATAGTTGATCTGGAAAATAGGGTAACCTCTTGTGAAATGTCCTCATCAACATTAGAACAATCTCTGGGACAATCCAGAGAAGCCAAAGCTCTTCTCAGAGAACGCATTGAGGACCTAGAAAAACAGGAGTAGGCGAAGCAACCTCCGCTTTGTCGGAATCCCGGAGGTGTTGTCAGGGGCGGAGTTGCATACTTTTCTAGTCACTGAAATCCCAACAGCTCTGGGGCTAGAAACACCCCTAGATCCAAGCGCCATTGATAGAGCTCACAGAATAGGACCGCAGAGACCGGCAGGGGAGAGAAACACTAGGCCGAGACCTGTCATAGCAAAATTTTTAAATTGGTCGGTAAAAGAACAACTTCTGAGGGCATATAGACGTAAGGATAGTCTGCAAATCAATGGTCAGAGAATTCTGTTGTTCCAGGACTTCTCGGCCAGCGTATCCCAAAAACGGAAACTATTCACCCCGATCTGCAAGCATTTACACGATAGGGCCATAAGATTTCAGCTACTATACCCAGCAAAATTGAAAGTGCAGATTGAGGGCGTTTCAGGTGTTGTTTGAGGACCTGGTACAGGCAAGACGACATTTTCACATTGGAGAGGATGTAAATGACTGATCACTACGAAAAGGGGGAGTGAAAGATTTACTATGCTGCAGATGCAGTGCAGATGTTTGGTTTTACAACTTAGGTCATATAGGTTCTATCGGTTAAAAGGTTTAATCTTGTTTCTTGTGGCAACTGAGCTCAAACTCTCGAATGCAGGTGTGGGCATGGTGGTGCGCGGTCCCCTAGGCGCCTGGGACGTTTTGATTTCTGGATTCCCCCCGCTGCAGGCTGGGACAGCGGGGTTCCAAAGATTGCAGATATCCTTGAAACATTTGGACCAGAGAAGGATTGAATCATGACGCACTCTGAGCAGGAGGCAGGTTATTCACAAAATACACTTACATTAATTACCTGGAATGTCTCGGGACTTAATACCCCGATAAAAAGGAAGAAAGTTCTTACACATTTAAAAAGGTTCAAACCAGACATAATATATCTCCAGGAGACCCACTGGAAAAGAGGTAAAAATTTCAGCTTAAAGGCACCTTGGCTGGACTCGTGCTTTTCAGCAGATTTCTCATCTAAAGCTAGAGGGGTGGCAATTCTCTTCCGCAGGGGCTTAAATCCCATAGTGGAAGAAGAAATCAAAGATGATAGGGGTAGATTCTTAATCCTGAGGGTAACCCTGGCGGGAACAGCATATACCCTAGTAAATGTGTATGCGCCAAACCAATCTAATACAGATTATTTCGCAAAATTGAACGCACTCTTGGCCCAAAGGGGGGTCTTGAACGTAATACTGGGGGGAAACTTCAACATCGTACAATGCCCAACATTAGACAAATCCAATCAACACTTACCCGTCACTCGGACCACGAGGGATGTGTTGAATATGATGGAGACCATTTCTCTCTGCGACCCATGGCGCACATTAAACGCGAACTCAAAGGAATATACATTCCATTCTTCAGTTTATGATAGTTTTTCAAGAATTAATTATTTTCTATTGTCTTTGTTATTGTGGGAGTCGGTTCAAGGCTCCTCCTCCCATGCCATAACAATCTCAGATTACGTGCCGGTCACGCTTGTCCTCCGCAAAACGCCTTCTCAGAGGCCTCTTAAAACTTGGAGGTTCCCGGGTTATCTAGCTCAGTCAGACGACTTTAATTCCTTCCTTCAGATGCAGTGGGCAAATTTTGTGGACGACAATCTTGCGCAGGCGGAAAACGCACCTTTGTTTTGGGCGACGGCAAAGGCGGTCATCAGGGGTCACATAATAGAGTACGTCTCGCGGAGACGGAAAGAAGCGCACGCTAAATTCCAATCGCTACACCAATCTTTGCTGTCTGCCCAACGTAGATTTGCATCAGATCCCTCACAGGGTCGTAAAGAAGAATACAAGGAGGCGAAAGGGGTCTTGGACTCATTCCTTCAAAGCGAAGCCTGTTGGCTTGTTAAGCTAACCCAAAACAAATACTTCCGACAGGCAAATAAATCTAGCCGTCTTCTGGCCCGCCTAACTAGGCCACAATACTCTCATAGGTTGGTTAAAGCTATACGGGACCCAGTGACTAGAACAACACACATAAATCCAAAGGACATAGCCAACGTTTTTAGTAGCTATTATGAAGACTTATTTAGGGCTGCCCCAGCAGACACACACAAAATCAATTCGTTCCTAGCCTCAACTCCCCTCCAAGGGTTGACGGAAAGCCAAAAATCTCTGCTAGAGGAACCGATCACAGAGGGTGAGGTCAGAGAGGCAATAGCAGCGTCCTCGACTGCCAAACCGCCAGGACCGGACGGATTCAGTAATGAATTCTATAAAATGTTATCCCCCTCAATAGTACCAACACTAACCTCCCTGTACAACAAAATTTACCAGGAGCAGGAGCCAATGGACTTATTTCTAGATTCTAGGACAATTTTACTTCCCAAGCCTAACAAAGACCCCTTAGAAGTGGGTAATTACCGCCCCATTAGTTTGCTGAATTGCGATTACAAAATTCTCATGAAAATAATGGCAGCTAGGATTCAAACATTTCTGCCAATCATCATGCATCCCTCGCAAAGGGGATTTGTACGGGGGAGGCAGTCAGTTAGAAATATACGAGAAGCAATAGCAGCAACGATTAGGGCCCAGGACCTTTGGGCGGAGGGGATGATGCTTCTTAGCCTTGATGCCACAAAGGCATTTGACACAGTCTTCTGGCCTTTTTTACAGGCCACATTATTGAAAAGAAATTTTGGATTCAAGTTCAGGGAATTTGTGAACTATATCCAAGAAGGCACTACTACGACCCTATTAATAAATGGGAGAATGTCGGACCCAATAGATATCTTTAGGGGCTCGCGCCATGGGTGCCCTTTGTCACCTCTCCTTTTCAATGTGGCGCTGGACCCCTTGTTATATTGCTTCCATTCACTAAATGACCCTGTGACCGCAGAGAAACAGGCAGTGCGCTTGGCTGCTTTTGCGGATGATATACTTTTGGTCCTTCGCGACCTGCGAGAGACGCTGCTGCATACTATGAAAATCATATGAGAAGTAGGTGATTTAACAGGCTACCATATTAATGAAGGGAAGTCAATGGCTCTGATGTTGAAGGGCCCAACACGACCATCCTGGTCAGCTATCTACCCCTTTAAGTGGTGCGCGGACCATATTCCCTACCTGGGAGTCAATATTACCAGATCTCCAGCTCTACTGTATAAGCACAACATTATTATTAACTATGTTAATTCTTTAGAACTCAAATTACAAAATTGGAGGAAGTTACCCCTATCGTATATCAGAAGGGGATATCTACTTAAAATATTGGAATTCCCAAGATTATTATATCTCTTAAGTTCTCTTCCATTGTACCTTAGACAAAAGGAGGTGAGGGCGATTCATGCATTGTATCGCAGCTTTGTGTGCAAAGGGGGTAGATCCCGAATCCCATTAGTAATTTTTCAACAGCCCAAAGAGAATGGAGGTATCAACCTACCTAATATTAGGGCATATAATGTGGCGGTGCTCTTGCGGGTTGCGGTGGACTGGATTCAGGGCACGTCGGTGTTCGCTGACTCAAGGGCAGACCAACAGCTATTGGAGGGAATATCACTCATTAATTTTTTACATCAACCGGCTCAATCTATCATGTCGGATATTCGTTATAACCCACTGCTCATCACGACCTGGAAAGCGTGGCAAAACCTACGAAGAAGCAAACGGTTACATCCCCAAGCATCCTTGATGTGCACTTTTCTAGCCAATCTGGACTTCCAGGGGGGTAGGCCTCATGGGGAGTTCACTAGGTGGGGCATGGAGGGGATCGTCTCAGCGATACACATGGTTAACAGGAAGACACGAACAATCCTATCTTTGGAGTAGCTGAAAAACAAATTGATCACTAAGATCACACCGGAGGAGTGGTGCCTAACATTGTGGAAGGATCTTCAGTGCAGCACCTCTTCGAGAGGTCTCACCTCGCACTTCTACAAGATGGTACACACCCCTCTTGATTTCTCAAAAACCTCTATGGCTATCACAAGGTGGGCGGAGGATGACCCTAGCCTGGATCTTCAAACGCTTGGTTTAGCATTAAGAAACCGTAGAAAATTTCTATCCTCCAGCAGATATTGGGAGACAACCCTGCAACTGTACCACAGAGCATACATCACCCCTATCAGAGGTCATAGAATGGGCATATTTGCAGATAATTGCTGCTTTCGCTGCAAATCGCCAAGCGCAGATCTCTTCCACTGCCTCTGGAGCTGTCCAGTAGTACAAACTTTCTGGAACAAAATCATTACATTTGTAATGTCAAATCTCACAAATTATGTTCCACATAGCCCATTATGGGCCATTTTTGGGCACATAAACATACAAGAAAGCCCATGCACACCAGGCTGTAGAAAACTATTACATATGGTCTCAGCAGCAGCTGTAAAAACAGTATTACACACATGGATTCATGACACCCCCCCCTTCTTTCCGGTTATTCTTAGAGAAATTAACTCGTGTGATGCAAATGGATTGGGTAGAGGCATCTCAAAGGAAAGAGTTATGCACACAAGCCTTTTTTGAGATATGGGAAAGCTACATTGCTCTGATACCAAGACGGATTCAATTAGCCATTAAAAACTGCTTTAGCCTCACATCTTGGTATCGGGGAAGGCTGTTAGAGGGTGACCCACCGATTCAGGAGGTCTAAATGAATACGGGGAGGGTCCTGGGTTCACATCTGGGGTGATCGCACGCCGCCTGCCTTGCCTAGCCACTTGACGATGGCTTCCTGTCTCGACTACTAGGAGTCCGCTGGATTCGAGACATGTAGGAGGCTGTCTAATTGACTTTACAATTAATGATTATTGGTTGAGCTCAGTAAGTTAAGTTGCCTCCGGATCCAGGCTCCGTTTATGGGCCAACTTTGACACTTTGAAGAAAGGCATTATTGCTAGATAGACCACTGACTCCTTATCAGGGAGGTTAATCACCATAAGGGTTCGGGGATGGGTATGGAGCGCTGGAGTGGTTTCTTATGGGACACGTAAAAGCTGTTCCCACCTACTGTGTAATGACAGGTATTAACAGGCTAAAGGGATTGTACAACATCTCTAACCTCGAGGAACAGGGAATGGGAAAAGAAAAATAAGCATAAACCCTTACTAAGATACTGATCGCACCTGGATCCGGAAGGGTTCTATCTAGTTCTGTTTAAGTTCTGTTTAAGGGGGGGTAAAATATAAGGGAAAAAATTTACGAGTTTGCTGAAATAAGAAAGTTGTCTCTCTTATTCAGACTGATTATGTTGTCACTCTAGTTTCCAACTTATTATGACTGTTTGTTAACTCAAATTGTACATTCGTTTTGGTGATGCTCAATAAAATACATGTTTTAAATAAAAATTAGAAAAAAGAAATATAGAGGGCATTGAGAGAGGAAGGGAAAGGAGGACGCTGCAGACATTATACTGTATTTTGCTGTGATTTTGCACAAATCACTGCAAAACTACAAATCCCAGTCTCCACAGTAGTTGTAATAAGCTCTTATAGGACCTTTGTTATATGACTATGATGTCACCAAAGGACCTAAAAATCTAATTACACCACACTGCACAACACCATGGAGGTGGAGTAGACAATCAGAGCAGCAGTCTTTATGTCAAGGGCTAGAAGCAGGCTCTGTGTGACAGGGGAAACTATCTACAGCAATCTATATGTAAGGGAAAAGGGGCTGAAGCAGGGGTGCATATGAAACAGAGAAGGGGGTATGAGCAGCAATCTGTATGTGATAGAGAAGAGGGCATAAGTAGCAGTCTATATTTGATAGAGATGGGGGCTATAGCACAGAGAAAGGGGCTGGGGCATCAGTATGGAGTTTGTGGCAGAGCGACCTCTGGTAGTCGCATGTTTCTCCCACTAGAGGGTGTGCAGCCAGAGATCTGCAAGACACACGCCACAAGGTTCCTGGCCTTGGTGGGATAGGAGACCAGCCATATGAGTTGTCAGCCACACTAAGTGGTTGGCAATTGGTATCAGTTAGTGTGGCTTTTCAGCCGTTCCTGGGTCGGCTCTTATTGGTATTAGACAATGTGTCGAGTGGGCGTCTACTCCCCATGTTCCAGGCCAGGTCTTGGACACATCCCTGGAGACCTATTAAAGGCCTCCTGCACCAGGTGATCGGGGGGGGGGGGGGCGTGGTCTGCTAGCTGGCAGTGCAGCAGAGGAGCTGGAGAGAGGCTCTTGCTCCCGGAGGCTTGAGGGAAACTGATACCTTACTGGAGAGTACAGGGTGTTTGATGCTGGACATTAGGTCAAGACTACCGATAGAAAGGGTCTATTTAATATGTTAGTTAGTGGCCAGACGGCCTAGGTTTTGATTTTATGTGTATGTTTTTTTTGTGTAACCTGCTTGCCCAATAAAACTGGTTGAGGACAGTGAAACCAAAAGCCTGCAGTCGGAGTGCCTTATATTGCATGTGCCAATACCGATCTATGAAAGATGACGATCCTGTGAGCAACGACCCCCTAAGGGGGTCCAAGATGGCGGCCAAGCGGGAGTGAGTGCTCACAGGCTGTGTTCTCCCAGTATTTGGGCTAAAATAGTTACAAATGCACAAAAGGTTTTTTTTCTGATCTGAATTTCACCATGGTATCTATAGATATACTGCAAAAGGGATAGGAGGTTGAGGTAGAAGGATGCTGTGCCACCCACTCACTAGTGTAGCTGAGAGCAGCTCCATTACACTAACTGTGCATTAAAGCACTGTACAGGGATGTGCAGCATGATATGGGTGTTACCAAGGGAGAGGGCGGTGTTCATTAACTTCTGTGCACAGCGGCGGCTGTTACATTCAGGGCCCAAATCACAGCTGTGTACCGTGAGCATAGATCTTTATATATGTATAGATTGCAGTTGATGTCCAAAAACAAGAACTTTGTCCTTAAGTGGATGCATTTTCTATTACATTTAGATTAAAAAACGTGGGAAACCAGGGGCGTTGCTAGGGTCCCAAAACATCCGGGGGGCCCGGGCCCTCGTGTTTTGTTTTGCTCTGTAGGGCTGAGTTCACACGGCATTTTTCACGCCCATTGTGAGCTGTGGCATGGATTTTTACAGAGAAACTTATATCCTTGTCACTAATTGTATGCGTATTTAATAACTGTTGAAAAAAGAATCTAAAAGAACGTATACTTATAAAATAGAAGGGGAACATTCACATCCACATTAGCTCACTGTGAATTTGCAGACAATGTGCAGCCAATTACAGGTCACTACCATGGCCTGTAATTGGCTGCACAAGGAACTGCTGTGTCACTTGAATTAATGGGTTCACAAGGAAATATTTTTATTTTTAAATCCTCCCTTTATGATGATAAACTACAAGTTGTTCTGGAACCCCCTGTAGGGCCTGGTTCACATTGCATCAGAGGTTTTTTGCTGTGGAAACCTCAGATCTCTGCCATAGTGTTTGTCATTGAGGAGAAAAAATCCACAGCAACTATTTCTTCCTTCTCAACTACAGACAACCACAGCAGAAACCTGAAAGGACCCACTGTAATGAATAGGATCCATTGGGTGCCGTGGGTGTCTGCAGTGAACAGATCCTCCTGCCTTTAGTTTTTTTACCTCTGTGCCGGAGGTTCCAATCAGAACCTCTGACACAGATGTTTATCAGGTCTAAAGTAGACATATATTTTATCACAAAAATTGTTCTGACCCGCATAATATAGATAAAATGTAATTTATATCCACAATGAACTCCAGAACAATTAAAACTCCTAAGGCCCCGTTCACAACGGCTTATTCAAGCCGTAATTGCGGGACGGATTTTTGCCCGCAGTTACGGCTTGAATAAGGGGCGGGGCAGGGGTGTGGCGGGGAAGCTGCCCGCCGGCCCCATAGACATTCATTATTCACTGCACGTATTGCGCCTGGATAATGTGCATGTCACTTTCTCTCCCCGCGGCGGATTCGCCAAGCGGGGAGGAGCGACGGAATCCACTGTTCTCTATGAGAAAGCCCAAATAAGCCGTGTGAACGAGGCCTAAAATTTGCACAGTTTTGTTTTTTCCTAATTCCAACTCCCCAAAGGAATTTGTATTTTCTGTACATACGGTGCATTTGTGGTACCCGCAAAAATACAACTCGTTCCAGAAAAAGGCTGACACAAGGCAAAAATAAGAAAAGCTTTCTGACCTGGACCAAAATAGCGCTACTGACCGCATGTTCTGTCCCGCACAGAAAGCATTACAAAACAGAACACACCTAGTCCAAACGTGACCATGTTTGTGCTGTTGCCCTATGGACACGTTGTGGGATCTGTTGGGGTATGTTTTTCCCCTATTTTACATATCCCAACACAGGTCCCAAAAGGGGCCACAGCACAGTGTGACCCAAAACTAAAAGAATAAAGACCTGCCCGCTCTTTGTATATGGTGGGGGGTCACCTGCCCCCGCAGGACAACTCTGCACTGTATATGGTGGAGGGGTGACCTGCCCTGCAGTATGAGGATAACTCGGCACTGTATATTGGGAATTTCACTATGGAGAGACATTTGAGAGGGACACCAGAGCAGGAGGCAGAAAATTGGGGGAAAACAGGTACCCAATCCTCTGATGTCCAGCAGCTGCAGGAATCTTAAAATCCTCTCTCACCTGAACATTGTTCTGCTGTCCACTGCAATGGTGATACTAATGCTGCCCGTGATTTTGGGGCTTCTCGCTTGCTGGCTCACCCCCTCCCTCTCCGACACTATAGCATTATACAGAGTGGAGGGGGAGGGGGGGAAAAGGACACGGGAAAAAATACTTTTGCTGCCTGCTCCCCGGCCACCTCACCCCTCAATCACACCTGTGACACGGGCTTCACAGTGCAGCTGCGGGGGGCGGCCCCTGCATTCAGTGATGACGCTGCCCCTGCGCTGCTTTCCCGTTTTAAAGAGCCCCGGGCAGCCGTTCGGGTGGGAGGAGATTTACCAGGGTGTCGCTGGTCCAGGAAACTTCCCTATTTGCGGGAGGCTCGCGGACCTTCTGGGAACAGCTGGTAAGTAAGAGATTCGGGGCACAAGCTGTTTCATTCGGGGCTTGTGCCCCGAATAAACCAGCCTAGCAACGCCCCTGAGTGGCACACTATGGACTAAGGAAACTATCAAAAAGGACATAGGAAATTTGGAAAAAGCATTACTGCTAAATAGGATACATGAAAAAATTTGAGGTTCTTAGTTCACACTTTTGGCCAAAATGCTTAAGGCCACCTCCGCAACTTCACCGGGACCTCAGTACAGGTGGGTTCTACGCTACTGTTTTCCTCTCTATTGGGTTCCCGTTCAGACCTGCATACTTCAGGGGCGAAGATACCCGCTTCAAAGAACACTGCACTGATTTAAAACCTCCCTGAAGTATGCAGGTCTGAACAGGACCCAATAGAGAGGTAACAGTAGCGTAGAACCCACCTGTACTGAGGTCCCGGTGAAGTTGCCGAGGTGGGCTCAAGCATTTTTGGCCAAAAGTGTGAACTAAAAACCTCAAAATTTTTTCATGTATCCTAGTTAGCAGTAATGCTTTTTCAAAATTTCCAATGTCCTTTTTGATAGTTTCCTTAGTCCATAGTGTGCCACTGTTTTTTAAATTTGAATGTCTATATGTATTGCTGCCACACCAGTGTGCATTTGTTTTTTCAAACAAAGTTTTTTGATGTGCAAAGCCAAGTGTTGCTTCTGACTGCATTTTCTATTACAGTCACCGTCCTGGGGCAGGCTATCTACTAGTCTAATAAATATTTGCCTTAGTGTGTTTTGTGTCAGCATATAACAGAAATACTGCCACAATGTGGTTTGATTGCTGCATAACATGCTAAGGCATTTACATACAGTGGTGGCCAAAAGTATTGGCACCCCTGCAATTCTGTCAGATAATACTTAGTTTCTTCCTGAAAATTATTCCAATCACAAATTCTTTGGTATTAATATATTCATTTAATTTGTCTTCAATGGAAAACCACAAAAAGAATTGTCATAAAACCAAATCGGATATAATTCCACACCAAACATAAAAAGGGGGTGGACAAAAGTATTGGCACTGTTTGAAAAATCATGTGATGCTTCTCTAATTTGTGTAATTAACAGCACCTGTAACTTACCTGTGGCACCTAACAGGTGTTGGCAATAACTAAATCACACTTGCAGCCAGTTGACATGGATTAAAGTTGACTCAACCTCTGTCCTGTGTCCTTGTGTGACCACATTGAGCATGGAGAAAAGAAAGAAGACCAAAGAACTGTCTGAGGACTTGAGAATCCAAATTGTGAGGAAGCCTGAGCAATCTCAAGGCTACAAGTCCATCTCCAAAGACCTGAATGTTCCTGTGTCTACCGTGCGCAGTGTCATCAAGAAGTGTAAAGCCCATGGCCCTGTGGCTAACCTCCCTAGATGTAAAGCCCATGGCACTGTGGCTAACCTCCCTAGATGTAAAGCCCATGGCACTGTGGCTAACCTCCCTAGATGTAAAGCCCATGGCACTGTGGCTAACCTCCCTAGATGTGGACGGAAAAGAAAAATTGACGAGAGATTTCAACGCAAGATTGTGCGGATGGTGGATAAAGAACCTCGACTAACATCCAAACAAGTTCAAGCTGCCCTGCAGTCCGAGGGTACAACAGTGTCAACCCGTACTATCCGTCGGCGTCTGAATGAAAAGGGACTGTATGGTAGGATACCCAGGAAGACCCCACTTCTTACCTCGAGACATAAAAAAGCCAGGCTGGAGTTTGCCAAAACTTACCTGAGAAAGCCTGAAACGTTTGGAAGAATGTTCTCTGGTCAGATGAGACAAAAGTAGAGCTTTTTGGGAAAAGGCATCAACATAGAGTTTACAGGAAAAAAAAGAGGCATTCAAAGAAAAGAACACGGTCCCTACAGTCAAACATGGCGGAGGTTCCCTGATGTTTTGGGGTTTGCTGCCTCTGGCACTGGACTGCTTGACCATGTGCATGGCATTATGAAGTCTGAAGACTACCAATAAATTTTGCAGCATAATGTAGGGCCCAGTGTGAGAAAGCTGGGTCTCCCTCAGAGGTCATGGGTCTTCCAGCAGGACAATGACCCAAAGCACACTTCAAATAGCACTAGAAAATGGTTTGAGAGAAAGCACTGGAGACTTCTAAAGTGGCAGCAATGAGTCCAGACCTGAATCCCATAGAACACCTGTGGAGAGATCTCACAATGGCAGTTTGGAGAAGGCGCCCTTCAAATCTCAGGGACCTGGAGCAGTTTGCCAAAGTAGAATGGTCTAAAATTCCAGCAGAGCATTGTAAGAAACTCATTGATGGTTACTGGAAGCGGTTGTTCGCAGTTATTTTGGCTAAAGGTTGTGCTATCAAGTATTAGGCTGAGGGTGTCAATACTTTTGTCCGGCCCATTTCTGGAGTTTTATGTGAAGTGATCAATGATTTGATTTTTATTTCATTCTCTTTTGTGTTTTTTCATTGCAAGCAAAATAAATGAATATATTAATACCAAAGAATTTGTGATTGCAATCATTTTCATGAAGAAACTGAGTATTATCTGACAGAATTGCAGGGGTGCCAATACTTTTGGCCATCACTGTACATACAGTTAGGTCTATTTATATTTGGACACTGACACATATTTTGGTTTTTGTACCTTTTTCCTGAAACATATTCAAGTTATAGTTCTGAAATGGACGTAAAGTCCAGACTTTCATCTTTAATTTGTGGGTTTCCACATTAAAATTGGATTAAGGGTTTAGGAGTTTTAACTCCTTAATATGTGCCACCCTGTTTTTAAAGGGACCAAAAGTAATTGGACAAATTAAATAATTATAAATAAAACGTTAATTTCTAATACTTGCTTGAAAACTCTTTGTTGGCAATGACGGCCTGAAGTCTTGGACATTACCAGACGCTGTGTTTTCTCCTTTTTAATGCTCTGCCTTTACTGCAGCGGTTTTCAGTTGCTGTTTATGGGCCGTTCTGTCTGAAGTTTAGTCTTTAACAAGTGAAATGCTGCTCAATTGGGTTGAGATCAGGTGACTGACTTGGCCGTTCAAGAATATTCCACTTCTTTGCTTTAATAAACTCCTGGGTTGCTTTGGCTTTATGTTTTGGGTCATTGTCCATCTGTATTATGAAACACCGACCAATCTGTTTGGCTGCATTTAGCTGGATTTGAGCACACAGTATGTCTCTAAATACTCTCCAGGATGTAGGAGTATCAATATCCAAATCCACCATAAAGAAAAGACTGCATGAAAGTAAAAACAGAGGGTTCACTGCACGGTGCAAGCCACTCATATGCCTCAAAAATAAAAAGGCTAGATTGGACTATGCTAAAAAAACATCTAAAAAAGCCAGCAAAGTTCTAGAAGAACTTTCTTTGGACAGATGAAACAAAGATTATCCTCTACCAGAATGATGGAAAGAAAAAAGTATGGGGAAGGTGTGGTACAGATCATGATCCAAAGCATAGCACATCATCTGTAAAACACGGTGGAGGCAGTGTGATGGCTTGGGCATGCATGACTGCCAGTGGCACTGGGTCACTAGTGTTTATTGATGATGTGACCCAGGACAAAAGCAGCCAGATGAGTTCTGAGGAATTCAGAGACATACTGTGTGCTCAATCCAGCCAAATGCAGCCAAGCTGATTGGCTTCCATTCCTAAAGGTCGAGAGTGCAGTCTCCAACGCGATACCAGCTATCCAGCGAAGAGACTCTAGCGGCTACCTATATTCATGTTTGCAGCATCAAGTCGAACACAGTGAGTCCTGATAAAGAACATTTGTTTATACGAGATAAAAGTCATTTATATCGAGCCATTGAGCTGCTGCATTAGTAATGGACATTTTGACACTGTGAAGCACCTCGTCTTGATAGCTATTGCAATTCTGTTATACGAAATATTTTCTACTGACAAACGGCCATTATAATAACTATAAGGCCATGTTCACACGACTTATTCACGGCGGATTTGTGAGCCGGATTGCGCTCGCAAATCCGGCGTGAATAAGGGGCGGGGGGGGCGGGGCCGGAGCGCGGCGGGGGCGCCGCTCCCCGGCCCCATAGACTGTCATTATCTACGGCGCGTACGCGCCGTAAATAATGTGCATGTCACTTTCTCCCCCCACGGCGGATTTGCCGAGCAGGGAGGAGCGACGGAATCCACTGTTCTCTATGAGAGCAGTGGATTACCGTAATTACTCCGACAGATTGGCGCCGTACTGCAGCGCAAATCCAGCGCGGAGTACGGCGCCAATCTGTGGACAAATAAGCCGTGTGAACGAGGCCTAAGTGTACCAGTGTTAGTACATTAAAGAAGAATATATATATAGATTGAAAGCTAATACGCGTGTTCGTGGATATCCTGAATTCTTTGTTTTTTGTCATTAAAAAGGAGGAAACACGGCGTCTGGTGATGTCCATGAGTTCAAGACTTCAGGCAGTCATTGCCAACAAAGGGTTTATCACCAAGTATTAGAAATTAGCATTTTATTTACAATTATTCAATTAGTCCAATTACTTTTGATCCCTTTAAAAACAGGGCGGCCCATGTTAAGGAGCTGAAACCCCTAAACCCTTGATCCAATTTTAATGTGGATTCCCTCACATGAAAGTTGAAAGTCTGGACTTTATGTCCATTATATAACTGTAACTTGAATATGTTTCAGTAAACAAGTACAAAAAACAAAATTTGTGTCAGTGTCCAAATATATATGGACCTAAATGTATGCGTGGAGGGACAGTGAGAGGGGAGAACAGGGGGGGCTGCACTCATTATTCTGTAGTGGACCATAATTTAGCACAAATAGCAGCAAAAGCATTGTGGCCCTCCATCCCTGCCTGCACAGTAAGTGTAATTAGCCCTTAAAGGGGTGTTATCGTTTGAGCTGCTCGTGCTGTCCAGCTAATTTTCTCCGATTGAGTTTGAAATCCAGGGGCGTGTTCTTCCTCTCAGCAGGCGTGTCTCCCCTCCCACGAGGCATGTCTCCCCTCTCTGAAGAACTGTGACATCATCATTTTGTTTAAAGCAGGGGATGCAGAGGGTTGTCTAGATATAACAGCTCTGTAGCCTCCTGCCTGCTTATGTCTGCAGCCTTGAGGCTCCAAACTCCAGCAAGCAGCTGTCATATGTCTTAGTTTACACACAACTGAAAGCCTGCAGCTGTTAAGATCTCTGCTTCCTGTCAGTGACATGTGGAGCAGCAAATCAGCTTTCAGAGAAGGCCATGCTCATCTTGTAACTGACTTGGGCTGGTGGTGCAGCTGGTAGAGCAGTGATAGATTTATTGTTTTTACAACGAAGGGGTTTGGAGTTCTAGTCCCCTCACAGGGTATATTTTTTTTTCCTCCTAAATTCTACACATATGTAGAGAGACCTAAAATATATATGTTAATCTCTATAATGATATATATGATATATATACACATACATAGCTCCCCTATATCATGTCTCATCCCCAGAATATATGCATTGTATCACGTAAGTTGGAAGTGCTTGGTGTGACTGCAAGGATGGGACACTATATAGGGGAGCTTTGTGTGTGTATATGAATAAAATTCTAGATGTTCACACATATATTTTCATATCTTTACATATGTGTATAAATTTTAAATAAAAAAAAAAAAAAAACACTACTGATGGGAATTGAACTCCCACAACCTCTGACTTGTAGGGCTGATTAGCTAAGCACTACTCTATACAAACGGCACGTGCAGACACAGTGTTGAATCCTTATGTTATACAATACCGGTGATGACATCATAAGGAGGCGGGGCTTACATTCGATCTGAGGAACAGAATGCCCTCTTTTCAAAGTTCAAACTGAACCTGTGAGGAGGTGAATCAACCTCTTGGCAAAAGCCCTTTAAACAGGCAGTAATTGCCCAGATCATCACCATAGAGCTGAGATGTACATAGAGCCAGCAGACTCTGGTTTCACTATCGATTTTAACAGCTCAGAGGGGAGTAAACACAGAGTGTGCAAGCAGCCAATCACAGCACAGGGGGCGTGGCCATGACGTTTCCTGTCTAGGGGCATATCCCAACAGGCGGAATGAAATGTCAGCCAGCCAATCACAGTGCAGGGGGCGTGTCTAGGGGGCAGGAATAGACCCGGGGCGTTTTTTGTCCCAGCAACAGCAGAAATAAGACAGATTTACAGCGAAGCTGATATCTGCTAAACCAAGTGACAGAGGTAATGCAACCCAATTACAAAAGTGCTTATTTTTACTGGCCCCATAATCTGAGACATGATCTTTGTAACGATAAAACCCCTTTAAGGACTTTTGTGATGTCACTATGATGTCAACAAAGATCCTATAGGCCAATTACTCTACAATGCACAACTCCACAAAGACAGAGGATCCCTGTATGTAGTAACAAGGGAAAGGATGGGTGTTTGTGAGGACAGGAGCATGGAGATCAGTGATGGGGATGAAGCAACAGTGTTGATATGAAAGATGAGCAACAGTCTATGTGTAAAATAGAAGAACCAGAGAAGCAGTCTATATGTGAGAGGGTAGTAAGTCTATATGTGACAGTGGAAACCATCAGCAACAGTCTATATGTGCTAGACATAGCCGTGTAGATAAAAGTAAATAAACATAATCATTTTTTTTAAATTAGAATCAGGAAGATACAATTAACCCACACCACCATGCCTTGCACTTTGGTCCATATTGTCCCACTACTTTACAGTATAGTTATACAGGCAGTCCTCGACTTACACCGTTCCAATTTACATCTGTCCCCTAGTAACAAACGGAGACTTATGGGGCATGCTGGCACTTGTGGTTCCATGTTCCACATCAGATAGTAGCTGTAGAACGACAAGTTCCAGCATGCCACAGATGAAAATGAGGTGAAATCTTCTTAACAAGGGCACAGACACCAAAACAAATTTAAAAACCCTTCCCTGCACTATTACATTTAATAAATATACCTGTTCTGACTTGCCTACAAAATTAGCTTAAGAACAAACCCAGGGACTGCCTGTATATCCCTGTACTATCATATTTGTGTCCCTACAGTCAATGCATTTTATCTTTACTGCCATAAATAACACCCTATATTGTCTAGTTTATATACCCTTTGGTTCACCACCACGTTGGAGATTCTTATTACCATCCACTTCTCTATCTACCTATACTTCATTCATCCATATATTCTCTTCCTATACCTTGTACTCATAAACATTCGCTACATAATTAAAGGGGTATTCTCACCAAGGAACATCTGTGTAAAAGGTGAGCTCAGAATGTTACAGAATGAGAAGGGTGACATTTGCAGTCATCCTCCCCATTCATTTATGTCGAAGTGCTGAATATAGCCAACTGAGCGAGAGAGATTCATAGAGATGAATGGGGAGGACGACCGCAAGCGCCACCTTCCTCTTTCTGTAACATGGTCGGCTCATGGTGACCTGTTACATAAATGTTCCTTGGTGGGAACACCCCTTTAATGATGTAGAGTATTGTACATGTGTAAGCAGCATCCTCCTTATTCTGTAACATGGTCGGCTCATAGCAGATGTAGTTGTTCCTTTGTAGGAACGCCCCTTCATTACCACCCAGATCTTTTCCATAGTCTGTTACATACTGATTTACATATTGCACATTACATGATAGCCATTTTTTCCCTTTGCCCCTCTCCCCCCCCCTTCTCCCTCTTTTTTTTTTCTTACTTGTGTCAGATCTTTTCCTCTTCCGACTTCTCCATATTATTCAGTGCCTACATCTCCACTTTCCTCACTAGATACGCAGGGCTGACTTGGGAAAAGGCCATGTTGTCGAAAAAGTTGTTGCTATTGTCATTGCACAATTAATTTACCTGAGCTTGACATTTAATACTTTAATGATGGATTAAATTCATGTCTATGGAATAATAGCATATTAATAAATAGCACTAAATGGTGTGCCATGGATTTCTTCAAGGTTATCACAGCGGGTTGGCATCCTTCTACTGTGGCACCCTGCCAACTTTTGTTGGAGTGCGGTACCATGACTATTGTATATCATGTGAATAATGGGCCTGACCCTTTTTGGAACAATGCTGCAATAACACATCATTACTGAGATACATATAAACAAGACCCAAATGAGTCACCATTAAACAAATAGTAACTCAGTGTCTTATTAAATTTAGTGAACCTCAACCTCTTGAACTGAAAGAACTGAAATTTGACCCTTTGTACGTGCATTTCTCCCCTTGCTTAAGTGAGTTGACTTCACAAGGTTTGTCCCTCACTGTGAAGGTTGAGTTTCAATCTTTTTCACTCTGAGTTGGTCTTTCTTGCACCTAATGAGTTGAGATGATATTTTTTGTAAACAAGAGGTTTTTCACCCCCTTTCGCACTAAACAAAGTGAGACTAGCCTTGTATTACTTTATGAGATTCACATTTGAGGATCCAAATAGTTGTACTCTGTTTTACTTTCCTCTACTTGTTGAGTTTTGTTCTTCTATACCCAGAGGATTTCACCCTCTTGTACTGGGGGAATTTTGTCTGCTTATATTGGAACATTATTTCTGAAAGTTTACATCGTGACTGTTAGGACTGCGCTACTGGCCCTTTAAGGATTTTGTTGCAGCCTTCGCCAGGATGCAGCTTGGTGGTTAATGGGTTAAGCACTTGAGCTAATCCCTGGCTGGGGCGGGATATGTAAACCTCTTCCTGATGGCCTGACCCTGCTGGTGATTGTTTCTTGTGTCCTTGCTGTTGGTTTTTGCTCTGCTGTGTTGTTTTGCTGGTTCTCTGGATTTTGGCTTGTCTTCCTGGTTACTCTTTCATCTTGTCCTTCACTACTGTGCATACTTCTGTTGGGACCACAGCCCATCTGATTATTCTCTATTTGTTGTCTGTTTTCGTCTGTTTCATGTTTGTCTTCCGTTTATCTTCTGTCTGTCACCCGTTTACTAGGGTAGGTTCGAGTGTGGGGTCGCCCTTCTCGGGGCGAGTGCTCTGCCTAAGCAGGGCAAGCTATGGACAGATTAGGGCATCCTTTACAGAATCACCAGCACCAATTTTTTCCTTTCGGCTATGGAAACAATGAAGGCATTAGTGGACCAGATACATGGCCTGATGCCACTGGTCCAGGATCTCGCTCAAAGGGTCCAGCTGCAGGAGTCTACATCCTACCAGGTCGCATGTCTGTATACACCCCTGTGGAACCCAAGCTCAACCTGCCGGACTGTTTCTCTGGAGACCTCAGTGCTTGCGTGACTTTCCAAGAGAGTTGCATGTTGTACTTATGACTTAGGCCCCATTCCTCTGGATCTGAGAAGCAATGTGTGGGGTTCATCGTTTCTTTACCTCAGGGGACCACACAAGGTTGGGCTTTCTATTTAAACTGGGTTCTCCCAAACTCCTGTCTGTTGATACATTCTTTCAGGCCTTGGGAGTCCTATATGATGAACCAGACGTCAGATCAGTAATCGAAACCAACCTCCTATCTCTCCGTCAGGGGCGGTGACCAGTGAAAGACTACTGCTCCGAGTACAGACGCTGGTCGGGACCCTCACAGTGGAACGACCCAGCACTTCAGTGTCTTTTTCGGTAAGGACTGTCTGGAACACTCAAAGATCTGTTGATTGGTAACCCATAACCCTGGGAGAGTTTATGATCCTTACTATTCGGCTTTACCGTCGCCTACGCGAATGCCAAAGGGAACAGCATGAGGTACCTAATCCCCCGTCCATATCCAACAAGGCGTTAGAGATTAGGAAACGGTGCAGCTGGAATCTACTATGTCTATCAAAGACTGCAAAACCTTCAGAAAAAACAAGGAGCTGCGGAGCAGCGGGTCAGCACATCCAAAAATGCCCCAAGCACCCAGCTTTGGAAAAGCTCCAGCACCTTGGCAGTCAGGTATTTCCCAGTACGTCTCAAAAAGTAATTTTGCCTGTCTGTATAACAGCCACAGTCTTTCTAGTAATGCGTTTCTCGGCTGCGGTTTTGCAGCGAATTTCCTGTACGTGTTGCTAGTGTTTTGGGTATTCAGTGGCTGTCTCTTGGGACCCCTGTTAATGTGGTTGCTATAGATAGTACAACCCTCTGTCAGGATACTATAAAGTTCTATACTCCTCTGTTTAATTTAAAACTAGGTGCTTTAGATTCTGAGTTAATTTCCTTTTTTGGACTTGATAACCTCCCCGCCAATATTGTTTTGGGTTTACCATGGTTACAGGAGCACAACCCAGTAATCAACTGGGAAAAAGCTGATATTGTGAAATGGAGCCCGAAGTGTCTTGATCATTGATGAACTCTTTCCTTGTCCTCAGCTTCCTCCAATAACCTGTCCGTACCTGACTTTATCCAAGATTTTTCAGATGTATTTTTTGAGTCAGCCTGTGAATTGCTTTCTCCTCATAGGCCTTATGACTGTGCTATCAAGTTACTTCCGAACCAGCAGACGTAGCAGCTGCCCCAGGCAGAGCCCCGCTCTGTTAGCAGGCGCCGGCCCACAGTGCTGACGTGGGCAGCGCGATGACGTCACATCATCGCGCTGCCCGCGTTGAGCACAGAGGCTGGAGTGCGGTGCATCGGAGGAGTGTGGACCGAGGTAAGTAACCTATTTATTATTTTACCTGCCCCAAATCCTGCCTATATAACCCCCAAGCCTGCCTATATACCCCCCAGCCTGACTATATACCCCCAAGCCTGCCTATATAGCCCTCAAGCCTGCCTATATACCCCCCAGCCTGCCTAATTACCCCACCAGCCTGATTATACACCCCCAGCCTGCCTATATATCCTCCAGCCTGCCTATGAACCCCCTAAGCCTGCCTATGTACCCCCCAAGCCTGCCTATATACCCTTAAGCCTGCCTATATACCCCCCCCAGCCTGCCTATATACCCCACGCCTGCCTGTATACCCCCCTAAGCCTGCCTGTATACCCCCCTAAGGCTGCCTATACAGGCTGGAGTGCGGCGCATCAGAGGAGTGTGGACCGAGGTAAGTAACCTATTTATTATTTTACCTGCCCCAAATCCTGCCTATATAACCCCAAGCCTGCCTATATACCCCCCAAGCCTGCCTATTTACCCCCCAGCCTGACTATATACCCCCCAGCCTGCCTATATACCCCCGGCCTGCCTATATACCCCCCAATCCTGCCTATATAGCCCTCAAGCCTGCCTATATAGCCCTCAAGCCTGCCTTTATACCCCCAGCCTGCCTATATACCCCCCATCCTGCCTATATACCCCCCATCCTGCCTATATACCCCAAAGCCAGCCTATTTACCCCCAAGCCTGCCTATATACCCCCAAGCCTGCCTATATACCCTCAGCCTGCCTATATACCCTCAGCCTGCCTATATACCCCCAAGCCTGCCTTTATACCCCTAAGCCTGCCTATATACCCCCAGCCTGCTGTATACCCCCCCAAGCCTGCCTGTATAACCCCTAAAGGGTGTCTATCAGCCTCTAATGCCTGCCTATATAGCCCTTTATAGCCCCCCCAAAGCTTGCCTGCCTGTTTTAGCCCCCTGTGCCTACCTGTCTACTTATATGGGGCCCCTATAGCCCACCTAACCCCTGTCTATCTGTATGGCTCCCTATAGCTACCTAAACCCTACATGCCTGCCCGCCTATTTGGGCCCCTATAGCCTATTTACTAACCTGTCTACCTATTTGGGCCCACTATGCCTAGCTACCTGGGGCCCACCTTTCAGCATAAACCCACCTACCTGGGGCCTAAATGCTGCCTACCTACTGCCAATCTACCTACCTGTAGCCTACCTACCTAACTAAGACCTGCCTAACTACTTCATACCTTCCTAGCATCTACCTACCTACCTGGGGCCTATTAACAGCCTACCTACCTACCTTAAGCCTACTAACCTCCCTACATAGGGTCTACCCACCTCTCTCGTGGGGGTCTACCTGCTTTATATTCTGAGAACTGGCTATTA